>OOFC01030511.1:0-11443 GCA_900323345.1 Pseudochromis fuscus | reverse complement strand
TTTTTTTTTTTTTTTTTTTTTTTAATATTGAAAGGATTTTTTCTTACCTTTTGGCCCACTGAGACAATTTTTCTTTTAGTCAATGAGTCTGTTTTCCAAATAAATGAAGTTCATATGAAACCTGGTGATTTAAAGAAGACAGATTAGCAACACTGTTGACCAATCATTCAAAACTTTTTCTTTCATCATGTGTTTTGTTGTGCTTCAATACCTAAAATCCTTGCTGTTCTACATGATTACCATTAATTTAAACAACATGTTTGCATAGTGAGAAGCTGGACATACATATAAAGACTGAGTGTCGAGGTGTGTAAAAATAGCTTTTGCAGAAAATTGAAATGAGAGAAATGGCTCCTATACTAATTATATACATGCACTGAAGTAATTTGCTGCTCTGTTCTTTGTTGCAGGGAAAAAATAATAACATGATTTAATTCCATAATATAAACACAGTGTCATCGAAAAATCATCAAATTACTTTTAGGCTTCATTATTCTTCTTGTTTTATAGTTATTTGTTGTTATTGTTTTATATATTGCCTTTGAAAAACACACAAATATACATATATATGCTGAAATAGGTTATCTTGCCATATACTCCTAATTGCAAAGCAGAGTTCTGAACTTGTAGCTCAAACACAAATATGCATTGACAGTGTTGAGTTCTTCCAAAACATTATAACTATTATTACATTTGTAGCAATTTGTAGTAGTAACCTGTTACAGTTGATGAATTGTGTAAATATTGCTGTAAGCACGTTACCAGTTCAATCACGACACATCCTTCTGATTATTCATTTAATATGAAAGAAATAAAGAAGAGAGATTTGCTCTGCTAATTAATGATGGCACAGGCTTTTGTGCTCTTCTCTCATGAAACTTCAAACGAAAACATAATTTATTCTCTTTCGTTTAATTTCTATGATTGATTCATTGTTAAATGAAGCGTTTGAGAATGGTTCCTACATTATGCATATGTTCTGTGAACTGATTAAGAAAACTAAGACAACTTGACTGTGAGAACTATTTGACAAGAGACTTCACATCCACTGTCATATTGTTTCCACTCCCTAGGGTCCTCGACACCTTAACCTGGCCAAACCTTTTGTTTCATGTCTGTGGTCACTTTGCTTCCACCTCCTGTGGTGTCTGAACCCTTGGTCAACTGTCCCCCTTTTGTTGGCATTGGCGTAACAAAAACATTTACATTCATTGTTATTGTCCTGATGTTAGCCTCCAAGCCAACTACACCCCAGCCTGTGACCACTACTCTCTTGACCCTATTTACATACGGCTCCCTCCCCACCTTGTGATGTACTGTCCTTACCTCTGTACCCATTGCCTCCACCTTTTGGTCTACCCTGCCTCTACCTTTTACCCACTGTATAAATGCTGCCTCGTGTCAATGATCTGGGTCGGCTTACTTACTCAGACCCACTCTCTGGGTCAGTAAGTCCACCGTATACCGGTACACAATAAACTCTCCACTACAGCAAACTTTGGATTAAGACTTTGAGTGAATTTCTTCAACATAACCTAAACAAAGACTGAATAAGAGTGACAGAAAAAACACGTCTTAGTTTGCCAGACGTTTTCTACTATTTAAATTGTACAGAAACACGAGCGTTCCTCCCTGCTTCTCGTCCTCCTGTGTTATTTACACCTTCCACCTCTGCAGTTGTGAACTGACTCACTCCCATTAACCCGTGCAGTGATTAAGCAAGTTATTGATTTTTCTGAGTAAACTCTCCTGAGCTTTAAATGCTTTTCCGGCTTAAGGATCACAGATGTACATAAATACCTGGTCTTCAGAACATAAGCCAGAACGGCTGACACACCGATGGCAATATTCACTTCAACACACTGTGCCTGAATTTATTAAATGGGTGAACTGATTAAAAAGTAACCAACCTGGGGATATTTATGGCCCACTTTAATGCATGTCTTTACTTTTATGACTTCACAAATGTACACCTCATGGGACCATGTTAAAAAACTTCATAGCTGCCTCTTCTCAGTGATGCACCCAAGACATTTTGTCTCTTGTCATTTATAGAGCGTTTCTTCTGGCGACAGTAAAAGTTCATTTAGCCAAATCAAACGTGATTAAAATAAATTGGCAGATTAGGTGTGAGGGTGAAAAAATAATGAACTTGAGGACACGGCCCAGTGTGAATGAGACTCGACATCAAGAGAAAACTAACCACGACCCTAAATATTCCTCTTTTTGAAGACTAATATTTACTTGATTAGGTTTTTTTTTTCAGCTGGACCATCAGATCACTGATGAGGAATTACTTTTAGCTAATGACATCAGAGTGACTTATGGAAAAAAAAAAAAGTATAGACTTTATGATTGAAAATGATGATTAGAGTCAAGCGGAGCCAGAATTTTTTTTGGAGCCAGCATCTAGTGCCCATCAAGAGTATTACACTTTGGCCTCATTTTTGAGCCCCAGTTGCTTCATCCTTTTCTATATCTTGTCCCTGGCCACATTTTTATGTCTTCCTTTATTATGATTTCCTCATCTGCCTGCTCAGTTGTGCGTTCTATGTTGTAGTCATCATGTTTGTACCATAAAGTGGCAATTTAATTTTGTTGTATGCAATTACATTGACAATAAATTAAAACCAGGGACATTGCAATTATGTGGCAGGTGATATAATCATTTAGCCACAGCACTCTATCTTCAGAATAATTTGATGCTGCCTGTTTCTGGTACAGCATCACTCCTTCTCTCCTTTAGGTTATTCTGGGCTAGCCATTTTTTTTTATAATAAACATTCAAAGGCATTTTGGATTTCATGAACATGGATCTATGGGTTTATGTTATGAGTTGACAGCAGGGGAGTAAAAATATCACCTGCTCCTTTGCCTGCTTTGAACCTTTTAGGTCTTTAAAATATAATCCTGATGAAGCCTTCATTGGAGGGTTTTGTGGATACAATACAAAGATGGTCATACTCCAGGTGATGTTCACAGCAGAAATCTAAAATTACTGATGGAGAACTAAAACTTGTGACTCAGTTTTGTAATTTGTACCTTGTCAGCTTCAATTAGTAACATGATATTAGTACAATAATGTATAGCTGACTCCCCCATAACCCCAGACTCCCTCTCATTAGCTATTTTTAAAATCAGCTATAATTACCAGACTGTAGGATGTGTAGTCAATGCAGTGATTAGCATAATTTACATGCAGGCTAATAGAAGGTTGAATTGAGAATACTTAAGGAAACTAAGGATTGAGGGCAGTTTGTGTTCTTGTTTTAGTGTTAATCATTATAAAAACTCCTTTTTCAGCAACACAAAGTAATGATCTTATCAACATTTTCACATTTTGTTGATTATTTTTTCTTTGCAAAGGGCAAATGACAATGGCAAATCATAAAGCACATGGAGAAGAAAGACAAATGAAAAAGGACACAGGAATAAGAAAGACACAAGCAAAAGAAAAAGACACAAAAAACAAACACGCAAGAAAAAGAAAAAGATACAAGAAACAGACACGCAAGAAAAAGAAAAAGAAAAAGATACAAGAAACAGACACGCAAGAAAAAGACACAAGAAAAAGTAAGACACAAAAAACAAACACACAAGAAAAAGAAAAAGACACAAGAAACAGACACGAAAGAAAAAGAAAAAGGCACAAGAAACAGACACGCAAGAAAAAGACAATCAAAAGAAAGACACAGGAATAAGAAAGACACACAAGAAAAAGACACAAGAAACAGACACAAGAAACAGAAAAAGATGGACATGTATAAAAAAACTCAAGAAAAAAACACACACAAGAAAAAGACAGACACAGTGTGTACTTCTCTTTTTTGTGTGTCCGTTGTGATTTGCTTCAGGCCTCTACAGTGTGCCAGCACAGGTGTAGGGAAATAATTTCTGATTCATTTGCCCATTGACAGCACCATATCAACATGGTATCTGGACTACCTCGTACTTCAATTACATTGCACAGAGTTGTTATGTTCAAATCCGCTTCACAGACTGTTGCATCCAAAAATTCATGGCCACAGAAAATGTGTTTTCCTTCATTCACTTAATCTTAGATAATAAAATGGCATGAAATGGTGCAATAACATTGGATCTGTAGAGACACAGGGCAATGAGGGTGTTTGCCTTGCGCTTTGATTTAATCGAAGCACTGTCCGGTTTCTATAGGAAACGCCACCATGTGAGCAGCGAGCACAATGAGAAAGCATCATTTGTGCTTGTTGATATTAGACTGAGCTGTGTCATTGAATTGGTCGGCAGTCTCAGTCGGTTCAGTCAATGCCAGTGGAAGTTCAATGAATAAATACATGAAACATAGTGTGGTTTCCATTTAAGTGAGTCAGCATATTAACAGTGTTGAATTGGTTTTGTTAGACTCAGGGAACAAACTCTATTCATTCTTTAACCATTACTCCTTCACTAATCCCTGTCTTTAGTGTGGCCATGATGACTGTCCTGGCAGTTGAATTGAAAGTGAAGTGTTCTTTCAGAGCACATGAGGAGGAAGCATCACCACAACAACTTTTACTCTTTGTTAGAGACGGACTTGTGAAGGACACAGGGGACTGGGTGCGACAATGTTGGCTTTAACTGGATCTTCTACAGAATGGACAAAGCTAACATGACGTCACCTGTTGGTTTGTGTCCCATTTTGAAGCCAGGAGATCAGCATTTGAATGTCATCATGTTGTTTGCTTAGAACCAGAAGTGACCATATTTGGATATGAAGGGAGGAGTGAGGAAGTGGTCACTTGAAGCCACTGACACTGCCCAATGTCTCTGAGAGTTGATTTCAGCGTTGAGCTCACTGGAGACAATCAAACCAACCACGTCTTGAAATATTCCTGTTTTTGAAGCCTAATATCTACTTAATGATGATTTTTTTTGGATGGAATAACTAATAAGAAGAATTAAATTTAGCTAATGACATCAGAATGACCTGTGAAACAAAAAAGATTGAGTCGTTCTGATTGGAAATGACCATTACTGAATGGAAGTCAGTTGGAGCCAGAGTTTTGGAGGCAGCATCTAGTGGCCATCAGGAGTACTGCACTTTTTTGCATTTTCACATTGGCTTAATTTTTGAGCCCCAGTTACTTCATCCATTTCTACATAGTTTATGTGACTGTTAAACGCTGTAGAGTCTGAGAGGTGGGTAACAGTGATGAAGATCAGGGGCATCTTTACAGGGAGTCTTCTTATTGTACTGTACAGTGACTGTACTGCTTCTGTTCTGTTCTTTTTCTATCATCTGCTGCTTAGTTAAACTACTTTTTTTTGTTTTGCCAAACTGGCAAAGTGGCTAGAGAGCATCATTATTATTTTGTCATATCAGTTCCTTCACTCGTCAATACATCATTAACACAAATTCCTGTGTAAAAATTAAAATACATCACACATAAATATGTTGAAAATTAAGTTAGTTGAAAAAAAGAAACATTTAAGGCTAATTCTAGAAATAATGTCCTTTTGTTATTACTTTTAGATAATTATGTTGTAATCAGGCGGCACAGTGGTACAGTGGTTAGTACTTGTGCCTCACAGCAAGAAGGTTCAGGGTTCGAATCTCAGCTCGGGCCTTTCTGTGTGGAGTTTGCATGTTCTCCTTGTGCATGTGTGGGTTTTCTCCAGCACTCCGGCTTCCTCCCACAATCCAAAGACATGCTTGTTAGGTGGATTGATCAAACTAAAATTGACCTTGGGTGTGAGTGGGAGCGTTTGTCTATATGTTAGCCCTGTGATAGGCTGTTGCCACCCTGTCCAGGGTGAACCCCGCCTCCTGCCTGATGACAGCTGGGATAGGCTCCAGTAGACCCCTGTGACCCAAGTGTGGACAAAGCAGGTATAGAAAATGGATGGATGTTGTAATCTTGAGTCATGAAAGCACATTTGAGGGTGATGTACTCTATCTTTTTGAAGCACATTCTCCATCTGGAGCTGCCCGTCTTATGTTCTCAGATTTGGTCATATTTTTCTGTCATCTAGAGCACACTGTGTATGTAATTAGAAGATTAAGGCTAAACAACTCTGCTTCATGCTTGTGCATTAATATGTGAAGCTAATTAGGAGGGAATTTGTTGTCAATGATAGCAAACACTGGACCAGATAATAATGTGCAGTACAGCTGCATGGAATTATCAAATAGATTTTTTTTTACTCAGGAGGCCTCAGTAAATGCATGTAAATTAATGAGTCATATGTATAACTTATTGAGTCATCATGTCAGGAATGAGGAGAATGAGAAAGCATCATTTGTGCTTGTTGATATTAGTTGTGTCATTTAAACTTTCATCCACTTGCAGAGTTGAAATGGTTGGCGGTTCAAGTTGGTGAAGGCAGTGCAGTGGAACTTGAATGGAACAGGATGTAGTTTTTATCTTTTTAAGTATGTTTCCTAATGGATGGTTGCTATAAAAACAACATATTAAATTGGACCTTGAATTGGTTTTGTTCAGCTAAGATTCTGAATCAGACAACACATTTCATAAATTGCTACTCAAGCTTCACTTTTTTGCAGAAGCATTGCTCTTTCACTACTTCCTGTGTGTGGTACGACCAAGACAGTGATTGAAAGAGAAATGTTCTTTCAGACCTCATGAGGAGGAAACATCATCATGACAGTTTTCTCTTTGTTAGAGATGGATCTGTGAAGGACACAGGGAACTGTGTGTGTTTGCCTTGAACTCTGGGTTTATTGTGGCTGCATCCGGTTTCTATAGGTGCATGTTCTAATGACAGTCAGTATCCAGAGACATGAAACACTTGTGTGGTTTGCTCAACTCTGCAGTGTCTGAGAGATATGTAACAGTAATAAGCTGCAGCACCCTGCCTCTGGAACCAACTTCCTTCCGACCTGCGTTCCCTGACCAGTGTTGATGCTTTTAAAAAGCATTTAGAAACCCATTTGTTTAGACAGGCATTTTAGTCAAAACTGACCAGGTGATGTGTGTCTTTTGTATTTTTAACAGAGTATTTATATTTGACTATTTTACACGTTTTCTTACTTCACATATGTATTTATATTTTATATATTCTTTCTTTTTGATATATGTCTTTACTGTGAAGCGCTTTGTGACCCCTGTCTGCAAAAAGCGCGATATAAATAACGTTTACTTACTTAATTACTAATAAAGTTAAGGGGCGTATTTACAGAAATGCTTTCTGGAAAGTAGCAATCAAGGAAAATATTCTGAGTGAAAATGAGTCACATTAGTGATAGCAATACCACGGACGTATCTATGCTTTCAAACAAATAATACAGGCTCTGTTTGGGGGTGTGAAGCCGGCGAGTAAACTTATCACTGCCTCATTGTTCTTCCATCAACATCACAAACTCTTACCCTTTTTGTCCACTGAATTTCTACAACACTCTTGATTTAGCCACACTTGGAAAAATGTAGCTGATTTCTGTTCATAGACTGCATATAGAAATGGACAATGCAGCTGCATCTCAAAAATGAGGCTAATGCCGAAGTGCAAAAAAAGTGCAATACTCCTGATGGCCATTAGGTGCTGCCTCCAAAAAACTCTGGCTCCAATTCACTTCAATTAAAAATGGTCATTTCCAGTCATGAGATACTCTTTCATCACTATTTTTTCTTATCAGTGATCTGGTGGTTCATTTGAAAAAATAATAAATAAAAAAAATCCAACCTGTCCAGGGTGTACCCCGCCTCCTGCCCGGTGACAACTGGGATAGGCTTCAGCAGACCCCTGCGACCCAAGTGTGGAATAAGCAGGTATAGACAATGGATGGATGGATTAAAAAAATCCTAATTAAGTAGATAATGGGCTTCAACAAGAGGAATATTGGGGTGTGGTTAGTTTGATTGACAGGTTTACTCTCCAATGAGAACAGCCCTGAACTCCAGTTTCCCTCACATTGGGTAGTGTCCTTGGGTCCAAGGGTTAGATCTGCCTCCTCACTCTTCCTCCTTCCATATCCAAATATGGTCACTTCTGGCATCAACCAACATGGCGGTGTTCAAATGCCAACTTTCTAACTTCAAAATGCCCACAAACCAAAAGGTGACATCTACAGTCTGTGTTTCTGCGTCGCAGATTTTGTAGCATTAACATAGTGAAACAAGAACCAAGTTGCCATGTGCACACACATGAGAGAAGCAACCTCATCCCTAGTCTATTATTCTTGTTATGCTAGTTGACGATTTGTCGATTTATTTGAGACTGTGAGATGAGATGACTTCAGAGGCTTTATAGTGGACATTTTTAACAGGAATGACATACTGTGCTGAGAAACCTGTCAGTTTGACAATGAAATGTTAAAAATAGAAGAGTAAAATAGGCTCATATCTCATTTCCATGGAATCTACTTCTTTGTGATCTCAGGTACCAGATGATAATATACCACCTGAGCCCCAGTCTGTCCTTGTCCTACCCCTGTCTTCTGTTCCTGAGTGTTATTTTACTTCACATTTATTTTAAAATGTTTCTGACAGTAACACCTTATAGGGAAACATGTCAACATACACAGTGGAGACCGTCTACCTTGTTTCTATTGGAAAACTCAGACAAGATACAGATTTGTTCAGCAGTGTGAGGTTAATGTTTTCTTATTTGACAACATAATATCACCTCAAAGTTAGGCTTTTGTTTGTGCTCCCCCAGATGGGTCCAGATGATGGTTGTGCATTCGCATTTATATTTGACTGATGGGTTGTGTCTGTGCATTCATGAATTCTTGTTTTCCAGTCTTCACCTCTTCCTCAGGGGAGCGTAGACTGTGACAGGATTACTGAGGGATGTCTCAAAAAGATTTCAGCGGTATCCAAGGCTCCTTCCATAGCAATCTCAATTGACAGACGCTCTAAGAGTTTCAAGTATCTGACATTCAAGGCTTGTGGTGTGATTTGAAAGAGCATTTGTGCATATACTGAATATACTGATAATGGGGAAAAAACAGTTTATTTCCTTTTAAAGGGCTTTAATTGTTGTATGTGTTTTTGAAAACATTATAAAAGCAAGATATAACATATTTGATCCTTTATAGGTGCTGGTCGGAAATGAAAACAAGTCAGTGCACATGTTTTAGGGGATTTCCTCCTTAGTTACTCTTATTTGCTTTGTAGTTTTGTATTTCAAATGACACACCTGCAGTCATGGAATTCACTATGTCTTCATGGAGACCACGACACAAAACTACATAAAATGCTCAAGTAATCATAGTAAGATAAGTGGTCATCAATGGCCCAAGAATCCCACTCCTTCAACAACTCTACAGAATAGATCAATAGAGCATTTCATCTATAAGTGTCTAATTTTTCTTGCCCTCACAACTCTCTTATTACAAAATTTTGATGGAGAGGAAGATGAAAGTCTTGCCTCACTAAAACGTATAATTGACAAGCTTTTTGAGAAATTACACTGAGCTGCAGCCTCTGGTGAAATGCCTTCATTATTCATCTGACTGAGGGTAAAAATATAATACATGGTTCCTCCAAGATGGATATTTGTGTAATGCAAAGGTTTTGCTTCCACCATTTTTTTTGATGAGGCTGGCATGTGCATTAGTATCCTGAATTAAATATTTATTAGATGATGACATGCACTGTAATAAGTGTAAGTGCTGTCCAGGCGGGTACTTTGTCTCATGAGCTTACAGTAAAGCACCTAAATCTGTGGAGAATGAAAGAAATGTGAGATTTTTAGATTTGCATTAGCATCATTCTTCAATTTGTAATTACTGTTTGAACTGAGGCTGTAATCTTTTCCATTTTCTTGGTGAGGCGGGACAGCTTTAAAATTCTATGTAAAATTGATAGCAATCTAGGTAATAGCTTAGAATAGTGGGGCCGCTTAATGGGAAATGACTCCAAAGGACAAGGTGAGGCTGCATGTCTCACAAATTAACAAAGTTTGGGCCCTTGAGTTCAAAAAGGAAACTAGGAAAACCACCTACAGAAATGGTCAAAGCAAGCGGGGCTTAAAAATGAGGCCAATGCAGAGCTTCAAAAGAGTGCAATACTCCCGACAACCACTTGAGGCTGCCCCCCAAAAACTCAACATTTTCAATTATGAAATACATGATATTACATTTTTCCCACAAGTTTTTTTGATGTCTACAGTTATTTCTTCTTCTCAGTGATCTGGTGGTCCATCTGTGGGGGAAAAAAAAAAATCTGAATTAGGTGGATATTAGGCTATTGAGAGATGGGGTTAGTTGATTGACAAATCTGGTTTCCAATGAGAGCAGTACTGAATTCAAGTCTTATACACATTGAGCAGTGACCTCAAGTTCAAGGGTTATATCCAGATATGGTCACTTCCGGGTCCAAACAACCAACATGGTGACATTCAAATACCAAACTTCTGCAAGCCAACAGGTGACGTTATGTTAGCTTTGTCCATTTATAGATAATCTCTGGACAAAACCCAGCAAGCTGTCTGCAGGTGTTAGCAAGCTTATATACCCTCCCAACCAGGCTGGTTGACACCAGCTGAGGGACATACAGTGGCCCTAAAGAGGAGAGTTAGAGGAGCTTTTTCTTTTTGGTGTTTTTATTGTGTGTCTTTTTTGTTGAGTCTCTTTTTTTGTGCACTTTGTGATTTTCTGTTGTCATTTGCCTTGAAGAGCCAGCATAAGGAGATCCCCACAGGTACAATCAGAGCTAAACGCTGGTTATCAATTGGCCTGTAAACCCAGGGTTTTCCAATTTAGCTGTCTGCACGTTCACATGAAAAGAGCGATGTTGGCACAAGATGACCAATCACGGACATGGACAGACGTAAAGTTGCATATTTCTCACAATAAGAACAAATTACAATCCCAAATTTATATGAACAATTTTAAAAATAATGCTCCAGTTTTGATGGGGAGGTAACAGGGGTTTGCTGCTTTCAGCTGTTTTTCTCTCTTCTCTGAGTTATTATTAAATACCTGCAGCATCAGACATCAGAAATATCCATATGAGTTTCTCCATGTGAGAGTTGGAGGATAAGTCACAATCCACAGATTCTACTGTTATTGAAAGTCTAAGGTCTAATGTTTCCCATAACCACATCCAGAATATATTCAGTAATAAAAGTAACTAGTATTTTAAGTGTGGGTGAGGGTGAACATTTAATAGAGTTCATAATTCTATGTAATCTTATTTTTAACTGCACTAACTGCCTCAGTCACGGTGCCTGCACGAAGAAATCTTACACATACAATGAAATTTCATTTTATAACTGCACACAACACAGAAACATGAACACATTACTAAACAATATTTAGCTGCAACATGTAACATTTCAGCCCAAACAGCACGCTCAGCAAGCGCGACAATATTTCACTTCTGTATTTCTGGAAAGCATGGCAGAGGACAAAAAGAGTCTAAGCTGAGAGGAGATCTGACGTGACAATGTGGAAAGAATCCTCACCCAAGGATTGATAACCAGGAGCAGAGAATACAACATGTCAAATAACTACTTACAT
>OOFC01030506.1:3690-20929 GCA_900323345.1 Pseudochromis fuscus | reverse complement strand
CTGACCCAATAATGTAATAAATTATTATGTTATCATTCAGGACTTTTATTACGTTATCAGCCTATTACATTTCAATAAGAGCAAATTTATTACATTATCAGCTGTTATTTCATTATTGGCTTCAACAAGTACCTATTATGATTTTCCATGTTTTTTTGTTTTAAATACAGTTTTAAATTTTTGCGTGTTCATGCTACAAATGGCCGAGGTTTCAGATAATGAGGTAAAACTGTTCAGCAGTCTGACAGTGTGATGTATGAATGTCGGCTTTTTCTGTAGCTTTTCAGAAATGCCTGAACACAATCTCTCGTCTCCTAAAGTAAATGAATAAATAACCACCGGTGCAAAGAGATACTGTACAGTCATTAACATTTTACTAGATTACCTTTGATATTTCCCGACAGAAACATCCTCCACATCAATCTGCATTTTCAAGCATTTCGATGCGGCTTGAGAATAAAATACTGAATCCTCCGTTATGTTTCACAAAAAGCTGCTAATGGGTTTAATAATTAACAAACTCATACTTTGAGATTCTGGATCAGATTCAAACATGTTCAGATTGGTTTGAAAATTTTGAATTTCCAGTCAACAGATTTACCTTACATTGTTTGTTTACAGCATAGACTGTATATAGAAGTTGTTGTTGCAGAGTCAGGTCCTCCCTCTCTGCCTGATATCAGCCAATCAGAAGAAAGTTGGCTCTTGAGAAGGGAGAGGCGGGGGTCAAAACAGATGAACTGACAGACTCCAATCTATGCAAAACTACTCTAGGGGAGGCCAAGGTTGTAAATAAAGCTGTAGGATGGGTCGAATAAAGCAACAATGACTGAGAAGAATGAAGGATTAATACCACTCCTATGTTTGTGCACAAAGTATACACAGCAACCAGCACCCAGTCAGTTTATCTCAGCAAAGACAGGCAACAGGTGGCAACACTTAGCCTCACTAAGCTAGTTGCCTAGCAACCTCAACATCTCAGGAAGTTATTGTTGCTTGTCTATAGCTTAAACAAACTAAATATTAAATAGAGGAGCTTTGGATGTGATGCTTCACTCTTAGTTTTCTGTTCACCACATAGGAAACTACAATGTGAGTGATGTTGTGATGAAATAAATAAAAGTGTATTCACCAAATTGACTAATTATATGAAGTAAAACCAATATTTCATCAGTTATCCATAAAATACATCATAACTGGCTCAGTGATGCATAAGCTGGTATCACTAAGCTGGTGAACCATGAAAAAACTACATTATAGTGTCCATAGTGAGGTCATAGGTTATATCTACATGCTTAATTCTAATTCCCATCTGTTGCCTTGATTAAAATGCACTATTACGTATCACTTAAACAGTTATTATTAAGTTAATATTAAAAATATTTACTGTGAACATATTTTACCGAAGCATTCATCCCGCATGTTGCAGATATATTCTTAATGATTGAGAAGCACTCACAGACTCCACTTAAACTGTGATATTCATTAAAATCTTATTTTAGATATCTCTCTCCAACCCACTGAAGCTTCTAATTACAAGCAAAGATTTTAATTGAGATAAAGACATGCGCCTCATTTCTTCCAGAGACATGTGCCGATACACTGATAACATCTGAAAGGGACTCACTTTAGATGCTGTTTATTCAGAAGCAAATGAAGTCATTGGGGTTAGGGATGCCTTGGGTACTTCTTTCAACAAATGGTCATGTTAGCATTTAATTGGTCTTCAGATATGGGTGTTTTTTAGGCTGTTAAGTTAGGCCTGTGTGAGTCCAAATTTGAAAAAAATAATGCTGTAATTATCAAATCAGAGGTAGGGTGTTCAATAGAAATAGAGACCATGCAGCTCTAAGGTGTGATTCCCAGTACAGCCACCAGATAGCACCATCCCTTTATGAATCAGGGCTTCCAGGAAATCACCTGTTTGTCCATCTTTGCACAAGTTGTCTTGAATTCTCAAAGTATTTCATTGTTCCTTCCTCTGAAAGTACCAGGATCTAAACAAACGTTAGCACTGACAGTGGTCAGGGGACAAATGGCGAGGTGGAAATTAACCCCTGGAGAGCTACTGTAAGGGCTGCCGATGCGTTTTGTCAAAGTGTTGACTGAGGTAACGTTAACAGGAAGCGGCAGACCATTATCCCTAATGCATCACTTCCTTCATTTTGATTTCTACGTCAGATTATCGGAAACAAAATCATTACATTACCTTAAATTACAGAAAACTGTCAATGACTGTGGTTTGCTCCATTATGTCTTTTCACATCCAGTCTCCCTCCTCGCTCTCTCTCTCTCTCCTCCTTCACTCTGTCTCAAGGCTCCTTCTTTCTTCCCCCTTTTTCTCTTTCTCCTCGCAGCTTTTGTCATCGCTTTCCTCCTCAAATCTCCCTCTCCTCTCCCTCCCCTTCCTCCATCTCTCTCTCTGTCCACAGGCGTTAGCAGCAGACTATGTCGTGTGGAGACTTAATGAAGCAGTGCTGATCCAATAATGGCAGCTTCTGTCGCCCGCCTCACAAAGTATGATGTACGACCTCATGTCCGCAACGCATCATGAATCTCACTTACCACTGCCCCCTCGACATGACTAGTTTTTCAATTAGGATGCTCTTAAAACAACAAAGAAAAGCTTAATAATGTGTGTGTGTGTGTGTGTGTGTGTGTGTGTGTGGTGGATGTGTGTGAAAAGACTGAACCCCTCAGCCAAACTGTCATGTGTGTGTGTGTAGGGGGGGTAGAGACAAATGAGTTACACTGGGAGCATTCAGCCAAAAGTGTCCATTAATACACAATAAATGTTATTTAATTAATTACCTCTCCGGGGATGAAAATATTGAGAAATACAATAAAAAAAATAAAATTAAAGATAGAGACAAAAAAAAAATAATGACATGTCAATTCCTTTACTTTCT
Organism: Pseudochromis fuscus; assembly: GCA_900323345.1. Taxonomy (NCBI): domain Eukaryota; kingdom Metazoa; phylum Chordata; class Actinopteri; family Pseudochromidae; genus Pseudochromis; species Pseudochromis fuscus. The sequence continues at coordinate 18,020 of OOFC01030506.1, read as the reverse complement.
CGAAAAAAGCCCACGATGGACCGATGCTCTGACCTCATTATGTGTTCAATAATGAGATAAAGGTCATGGGAGAGGGAGCGAGTGTGAAGCCGAGGCAGAAGAAAGAGAGTGGCTGAAATAAAAAATGAAGATAAGGCGTCGTTTTGGCAGGAATTGAATAATGATGATGTGCTTCCTTTGAGTTTGGAGATAAACAACAGATCAGAGAAAACAGGCATCATGAGGGGCTTCCTGTGCCAACAAAACGAGGCAGGTAATTCCAGGGCTGGTACACAACGATCAAAAAGACGGACAGCTTCAATTACCGTCTTCATCGCTCTGACACTTTTACTTCAAAATAGTCATTTCATTACTTTTATGCACCATCCTCCCCACATTGACTTGCACCCTGTTGCACTCTCTCTGCGTGTTATCTGACTGCTGAGTCACCACTCGACTCCCTCTGAGTGCTACTTGGAGCTCAAACATCCAATTTTCTCTAGGGTGTACGTGGGAGTGTGTGTGTTTGCATCCAGGTGCGTGTGTAATTATAGCGATAGGCGCGTGTGTGTGTGTGTGTGAGAGTGTTTTCCTGTGTTGATGGAAAGAAGAGAGTGGAAGAGTTGCTGCAGGTTAGGATAATCACATCAATCTCCTGGAAGAGGAGAGCTATTGATCTGGTTGAAGTCCATCACAGAATTTAACACCAACCGTCTGCTGCTCTGTCCGTAACAGGCCTGTGATTTGGTTGTGTTTTGATGGAGTCATGTAACCGAAGCTCGTCTAAACACACCGTGTCTACCATAGCCTGCCATTTCTGTTGCTTTGTACCATTTTACTACACCTTCAGTATGTGTCTGCCTTTGAAAGCTGGAAGCTGTAAACTCGAGTGTTGTCAAACTAGTTGATACCTGTGTAAATGACCCCTTCGGGGTGAATTGTTTCTCTTTTAATGGTGGAGGGTGGGCTTTTATTTTGAAGGTTGATTGTTGGCTGCCGGCTTAAAAGGCCGGATATCCTAGTCCTGGCAGGAGAAATGGTTCTATGGACAGGCAGCGGGTGATACTGCTGCGCACTTGCTCTTCTCTATTAGCCTCCAGCTAGGAAAGGAACAAAGGTATGGGTTATGATTGTTTGTTTGTTTGTGCTATTGCTGTTGTTCCATTTGCCAGTTTGCGCGTGTATGATGTGCAGAGTGACTGGGATTGTTTGTTTACATTGGGGCTGCCTGGCGTCCTTTGCTCGCCTGCAAGCCTGACTACACATGTGCGCTATTATTTTGTTTGTATTTTTAAAGGTTATCACATTGGGTATTTTGGTGAATTTTTCTATTTTGTGACTTTGTATATTTGTTTTTTGTTTTTTTTTTCTGTTTCTGCCCAGCTCTTACGGTGCTTGTCAGAGATACATGGCCTTTGAATAAAAATAAAAGCTTGACAAGTCATCTGTGCTCGAGAGTCTTCCATGGCCTTAGCTGGGTCGGCTACAACCTGATTACCGTAAATTCCGGACTACAAGCCGCTACTTTTTTCCGACGCTTTGAACCCTGTGGCTTAAACACCGGTGTGGCTCATGTATCGGCGGCACGAAGCTCGTTGGCTTTTTCCAAACTAACAAGCTTCCTGCTGCTGATACATTTAGCTTCGTCATATCACACCCATGAAATTATCCAGCAAGTCACAGTGGACCACATGAAGCTGTTTGAATAAATTCAATCGCACTCACACTAAATTCTTCAGTCATTTTGCGCTTCATACACACACCCTCATCATGGAAAACACACAAAGAGATGTATATGATGCAGCTTTCAAGTTAAAGGTGATCAATCTGGCTGTCGAAGAAGGAAATAGAGCTGCTGCATGTAAGCTTGGCATCAATGTGGTGCGGTGTTGGAGACCGGCGGCGTGAAGAACTGATTGAATGTGCACTGGTGGTTTTAGTGCAGGAGGAAGATGAAGATAGTGATCGATGGCTTTTCTGGTAGGATACTGTGTAACAAGCCGTGTTACAAGCACTATTTGGTAAAAAGCATATATTTGATTAAAAGTTAAAAAAAAAAACTTTTTGTGTAAATATCAAACCTGACAACGTGGACACCTGCGGCTTATAGACAGGTACGGTATTTAAAGTGAGACTTTAACGTGGGCTGCTGTTAATATGTTAGAGCCCGATATGTAACAATGACCCGAAATGTAACGAATTGTTATTAAAAACATTTGAATAAAACTCGAAATGTTATAACTGGTCAGCTGGTCGATACTGAAACCAAAAGAGCTGAGCCTGAAATGTAATAATAAAAAACCCAAAATGTAACAACTGGTCAATAATGTAACAAGATGCTGAACCCAAAACATAAAAACTTTGCCCAAAATGTAACAACTTCTTACCTTTTGGGTCCATTATTACATGACATTTTTTTAATAACAATTCAAGACGTTGTGACAGTTTGGGTCATTGTTACATATCCGCCTCTAACATTAATATTTCTCAAACGTGTGCTTTCTATTTCTCAGATATATTCAGGAACGGTGAATATTCTTGAATATTTCAATACTTACTTTAAAGCAAATTCACAGGTTCACTCTTCTCCTGTTCAATTATTTACTTGTAGATTTATGGCGACCACATTATTGGACGGTTTTACCCACAGGGCAAAACAAATTATTCTTCTATCAAATGTTTCAAAAAATGCATAAAAGGCCATTTAAATTCTATTTTGCATTATCTTTCCACCGTGCATTGTTTGGTTATGTATTCCATATTTTATTTATTTCACGCATGACTAAATGCATTATTAGTTTTGCTCAGGAGTCAATGCACATATGCAAACCAGTACGGCCTTCAGGCACATATACATGTTCACATATTAACATGTTTTCATGCACACACCCATATGTATCTTTTATAGTGACATTTTCATTACCGCTGCTGCTGTTATGATTTGCTATAAAAAACTTTTAGGTGGAGGCTTCGGAGAACATCATGGGGTTTTCTGCCGCTCCCTTCACTGAATAGTATACATTATGTGAGTTTTTTTCTTGAATTACGCAAAATAAATAACAGTTAAAAAAATGAATAGGAAGAAGCAGTCCCAGAAAGGCTTGTACGTTCAAGCAGGGATCCATCCAAATAAGAATCAGTACAAGACTTTAACAGTCCAGAGGAAACTCATGAATCTGACAAATTCAGAGACAAATAAAATCATCAGAAATAAGCACATTAGCTTCATCACATAAACAGCTGAGTTACATCTAAAGACAAATCTGCTTTTTCAGTTTTTCATTGAGCTGTTCATTTTTAGCACATCCCTGCCTCTGGATCAGTGCAGTACTGCTACTGTATCCTACAAGTGGCCTTTGCCATGATTCAATCAGCTCCTACCTCCCTCAAGCATTTGATACGTGCTCCTTATATTCCCTCTTACATCAATTTTAAATGTCAACTCAATATGACCAATAGGTTTATTTGATTTATATGATTAACCCTCTGATGCACAAGATGGGTCCAAACGGTTGAACTACAATCTTGAAACAGGAATCTGTTATTTTTAGGTGCATCGTGTGAGTCTCTGACAGAACCTGCAGTTTACTAAATAGCTCAGCTCTTAGATAACGGATGTATAAGTCCGGGGGTACAGAGCGACTGGCAGGGCTTTCTGCTGACAGAATATGGGTCACACAAAGAGGGCACTGAGGGCACAGCTGTACCCAGAGATGAACAGCCACTATTCACTCGGTGACAGGATGTCCCTCGGCGTTACGTGGCGCACACAATGACGGGAATAAAGGAAAGAGAGAGGGGGGTCACTGAAGGCACGTCGTGGACCCCATTAACATACTGTACGATATCCTTTTATTGTTCGTTAATTAGCCGGCCATATTTCTTTATGGAGCTGTGGTGCTATTTCAGGACAAATGAAGCGGCAGCGGGGAGAACCTGACAGCGAATGAGAGCAGAGAAGGAAAGCCTAAAGAAAGATCGCACTGTGATACCAGAACCCACAGGAAGAAAGAGAGAGAAAAAATCCAGTTGTAACAGCTGCGGTGTAGTAAACTTCATCTTTGTGACAGGACTCTGCGGACAGCTAGGAGGATAAAGTAAAGGCTCATGAGAGAAAAGCCAAAAAGAATTGAAGTCAGCTCTGTCACAGTCTCGCCCTGAAGCTCTGTGGAGGTGGAGAGCTGAGGAGAAGGTTGGTGGGGATCGCCATTTCACTACAAAGACATTTGAACCTTATATATAAATCGAGGTAAATAAGTATTCTGCACATGTTGTGTGTTGGGTTTATTTTTTTCTTTTTTGACAGATTGAAAACTCCATCAGTGGGAGTTAGCTTCAACTGCAAACTTTTATCTTTTCTTGTTTTGTTTTTTTTCTTAGTTTTTATTTTTTTTATTTTTCCAGGCTGACCATAGACTGTATACAGCAATGGATGATACTCTCATTGGCCACTAGAGGCAGGCAACAAAAAAATAGTCACTCTGTTGTCATTAGCTAAAGTGAATTATTCTTATTACCGTATTTTCCGGACTATTGAGTGCACCTGTCTATAAGCTGCTATTGAATTTATTCGAACCGTTTCATGTGGTCCTCTCTGACCGGGTCTAATGGCGGCACAATTTATCGTCTGTGCCGCCGATAAATTTATCGGCGGCACAGACCTTGCTAGCTTGTAAAAAGCTAACGAGCTTCGTCCCGCCGATACATGAGAAACACTGGTGTTTAAGTTCAAAGCGTGGGAAAAAAGTAGCAGCTTATAGTCTGGAAAATACGGTAGTTATTAAGTATTATAGATATTAGGCTTCAAATGAGGAATATTTAGGGGGAGGTGGTTAACTTGACTGACAGGTCTGATTTCCAATGAGGCCGGTGCTGAAGTCCAGTCTCGGGTTCAAGGGTCAGATCCGCCTCATCACTCCTCCCTTCATATCCAAATATGGTCACTTCTGGCTCCAAACAACCAACATGGCAGATATGCAAATGCCAAATTACTGGCTTCAAAATGCGAGTCCACAAACCAACGGGTGACATCACACTCGCGTCCTCCATTTCCATTCAAAGCCTATGAGACTGACTGATCTGTATGTGTGAAAGTAATGATGGGCTGGTATTTTTCTTTAATAAGTTGTGAGGTTCTTGCTGTGAGAGTTGTTAAAATAGCTGGCACAACTGTTCAACATGTGTGTTTTGTTGTTGTTTTTTTACTGTGGCCAGATCACCTTGGCCTTTTCTTAAGGGTTGCTATGACACCTGGGATCAGGCTTTTGCCTCGTTGAGCTCGTCTAGGCCAAAGCTGGATCCCATGTGTCATAGTAACCCTGAACAAAAGGCCAAGGTGATCTGGTCCAGAGTAAAAAAGAAAACTACTTATATGTTGAACAGTGTTTTTCTGTATTGTGACATTGTTTATTAAATTTCATGTTTTTTTGTTCTGCATCTACACTGACAACAGTAAAAACTAGAAAGCACTCAAACAGGACAAACCTCCTGAATCTGCATGTGTGTGTAGATTTTCTAAAACATTTTTACTGTTTTCAGTTTGTATCTACCTCTTCCTTCTTCATCTGCTCAGAGCTGCATGGTAGTGTGTTGCTGCCCCCTGCTGGTACTCTGTCTCCATTGTTTGTGTTTATCACAGATAGGGATTTTCTGGACTTTTTTTGTTGTTGTGTTTTGGACAGAATCCCATCCTCTGATTATGCCCAAAAAAACAATCATTTTTTTCCCTAGGATAATACTGTATCTCTTTCCTTCCAGTTTGTCCATAAGGTTACTAACAGACAGTCAGACAGCCAGACAGACAGCCAGACAGTCAGACAGACAGATGCAGGTGAAAACAAAGCCCTATTGGCAGAGATAATAAAGAAAACCCCCTGAATGAGTAGATGTGTCCAAACCTCTGACTGGGACTGTACATCATTCTGTAAATGTGTCTCTGGTTAAAAAGCTCCAAGACAAAAATAAAGACTCATGGGTGAGAAGCCAAAAGGGATTTAAGTCAACTCTGTCACGGTGTCACCCTGCAGCTTAAGAAGACGGGGAGACAAGGGAGAAAGATAGTTTTAGTCCAAAGACAGACAATTTGAAGCTTTAATATAAATTTGCACTTCGAGGCAGGGCGAGTGTAAATCAGTATTTTGCCCGTGCTGTGTGTGTGTGTGTGTGTGTGTGTGTGTGTGTGATACCTTCAACCCATCCCTCTCATTAATGGGTTTTCCTCAGCAGCTCCTTCGCTCTTTTTCTCCCTCAGTCTTCCTTATCTAGTCCATCATTGCCATGCGTGTTTAGCTCATAAAGCAGCCTGTTCACTGAGGCTATCACCGAGCTATCGGGACGGTGGCAGTTGGCACCTAAATCACCGGAGGTGTAATTAATTCACCGTGATTTAAGAAGAGTGAGAGGGGCCCGTTGCTGAGACAGGCAGTTTGATGTAAAGGACCTACTCTGTGCAGCTTCCTCCTCTCTGTGTCTCCTCTCAGATGTTTTATCTGCTCGGTGAGATCTCCTCTCTCTAACGCTGACGTGATGTTCTGCATGACATTAGCTACAAATTAATTAACGTAGTGGTGATTCTGTAGCTGCCACTTTACCGTCCTCATTACTCATTGGGGTCCTTGTAAAAGGTTTTCTTAAATGAGCAGTTTGACATAAATACTAATTTGCTTTCTTGTTGAGTTGCATGATTGATTCAGTGTGGAGCCATTACTGGAGCCGGTTAGCATAAAGACAAACAGATGGAAACAGCTTTCCCGGTGAACTCGGAAAATATTTAACCCTTTAATTCTGGGACTAACTCCAGCGCTACGTCTGCACATGCGCTTTTGGATTACCGTAATTACGTCACGATTTGCGCAATCGGAAAAATTCCAATGGTTCCCGAGAGCTGAGACGTTACACTTTACGGTGACTATGGTGTCATTACGGTAATCTCACTAGCGCCTCTGAGAGAAGCCGACAAAATAGTTGATTTACTTTATACTACGTGTTGTAAAAGTGTAATAACAGTGGCGATGAACAAAGAATAGCAGAAAAAAACAAAACTGGAATTTGAGTTTGGAGTTTTAGTGAACAAAAACACTGCAATTGCACATGAATATTGGATTTTGCATGTTAAATATCAATTTGAAATCAAAATAAGCATAAAAAGTTGGGTAGAAAACAGGCTGTGTGGAAGTTACAGATAGTGGGTGACCCAGACAATGACTTTCCGATGTCAGAAAGGTGTCAGGGAAATGCTATCAGACCATCAGATGTACAGTTTGGACAAACCAGCAGCCGGCACCCACAACAAAACCCAATGTTTCCACTGTAAACAAGTCAGTAGAGACTGTGTGTGGGCTGCTGTGGACTGTTTTCACAGCAGACATTTTGACTTGTCATAACAGGAAAAGCACAAGTGAGATGAATTTCTGCAGCAACATATTCAATAGACCAACACAAGAGGGGTATTGACCTTTTCATCTGATTCCTGGCAAAAAATAAAATAAAATAAAAAAAGCTGTTGGATCAGGGAAATATTCCCGTTTTTGTCTCTCCTGCAATTTCATCCAGATTTCTCAGAGTGTGGATATTGTACTATTCTTACATTTGGACTATTAGGCACCAAACGGGAAACAGGAAATGCTTCTTGTCTTGTATACATAAGATCGCAATCACGGTGCAGAAGATGTTTCACCGCCACAGGCTCCGTTGCTTGGTTTCATTTCACAGCAGGGTGCTTTTCACCCTGAAACCCAGTCATTATACAGATTATTGAATCTTTAAAAACACGTTTAAGTAAAGAGAAAGACTGAAGCGCCGTTTGGTTTGGGGTCACTGGGTTTATTCTCTCTGCTGTTTCCTGCTCCTGTGCCCAACCCAGCGCTGTGCTCCTTGGTGCGACCTTCAGCTTGAGTAGATTCATGTGGGCAGCCAAACCTGAGGCAGGCAGTTTCTCATGAACCTGTGTGTGAACAGTTCACAGTAGCACTGTGACTCAGACAGACACTTTATCACACCAGAACAAACAGCTGCTCAGGACGCGCTATTTTTACCCGAGCCGCCGTTGGAATAATGCAGCATCAGCTCCAGCTCTCAAATCAATCTTATTCATGCTCGTATTTACCCTAATGTTTACCAAGCTGACATTAATTAGCAAAAAAAAAAACATGGCGGTGGATTAAATGAAGCAAAGAGTTTGAGGTTGTGCCAACTTGCGATTCTTTCTGTCACCTTATTAGGCTCGGAAAAGAAGTGCTCGCCAGACCATACGGTTATCTAATATGAAGTTAAAAATGTGGCATAACTGGTCTTTTGGTTTAATGGGTCTGAGAAAGTGAGAGGACAAGAGGTTGGGGGGAATATGTGGAGGAAACATGAATCTTCTAAAATAAAAGGGAGAAAGTTCAGCAGTTCACATGAAGTAGCAATTATGGATGTAATTACTGAAGCAACTTTTGGCCTAAAATGAGTTTTCCTGACACACAGAGAAAGGAATAAACAAACCCAGTGGACAGGTTTATTGTATCTACTGTACTCATTAGTGGTTTAAATAAGTTACCAGCACATCATCATCAGCGGCTGTGTCAAAATTTGGTCCTTTGATCTTTATTGTCCTCTGTGGACACCGTGGGGCCTCTCTTTCAGCAGCTCACACTGAAACAATTACATTATATTTTTTTTAATGTTTCAGCGTGGTGTGTAAGCCAGAGTTATATTATTTGACAAATTCAAATTTAGGCCTGATGATGATGAGATTGGGGTGAAGCTGAAGTAATCACCAGTTATTACAGATTTTACAGTTCGTCCTGGGGAGAATTAAATTTTATTCTGAACCAAAGGGACTGATATTATCATCCTTAGATGTCACAGTTACTTTCTTGTCCCTTCATTTTTGGACTGTTTCCTCTCCTCCTGTGGTTTCCTTTTCAGTTGTCCTCTGTGTCTCTCTGTTTGTCACTCTGTACTGGCACTTCCTGTTTTATTCTGACAGTTAGTTGCCTTCTCTCCACCTGTTCCCCATTACCTCTTCCTTTTTCAGTCTGTCTGTTTTCATGTCTGTCCTCCTGTCTTTGTCCTCGCTTGTTTTCAAGTTTACATTTCTCCCTTTTCTGGCTTTATTTGATTGTTTTGTTGCCCACCCTGCAGCCCCTTTGTCCATCTCCATTTAATTCAATTTAACCTTTATTTGATCCATCTGTCTGTCACTGCATCTTACTCTTGGGTCCTCATTATGATCTACATGTAGATCTCCAACCAGTATGATAAATACAACCATCCTAATGAAAGAGTATAATCATGTGTGAGAGTTACATGTATTATATTTTACTTTTTATTCCACAGATTGTTCATTATTTTTGAAATATATAATGCAAAATGACATAAGTGGGAATTCATGTATTAATCTGAAATAACACTAAAAACTTGACACTATGTACAACAATGAATTTTACATTTTCACATTGGACAGACTTAGAAATATTTATTTTTGTCAAATTCTAGCTTAAATACAATAATTACACTTCTAAAATTATACTCTAAATGCTTTTAAAATACTTTGCGACAGTAAAAATAACATCAATTTTCTAATTTTAGATAGATTTTTTTTATTATTGACAGATTAAATAGATTAAATTAATATAGAGAAATGTAAAAAACAAGTGTTCTTATTACTTTTATTGTTTTTATGTGTATTTATATACAACATATAATGTGAAATTAAAGTTACAAAGAGTGCTGTATTGTATTTTGATTAACCCTTTAATTCCAAGCACAGTCTTTGGATTACCGTAATTACGCCATGATTTGCGCAATCACAAAAATTCCAACGGTTACCGAGAGCTGAGATGTTGTACTTTACAGTGAATATGGTGTCATTACGGTAATCTCACTAGCGCCTCTCTGAGAAGCAAAACAGCTGATTCACTACAGTTGTGCTCATAAGTTTACATACCCTTGCAGAATTTGCAGTTTTTTGGCCATTTTGATCAGAGTCATTTGGGTAGTTTCTGTTGTCATTGTGATTCAAAAAGAGTACGCAGTTGTTTGACAATAAATGGCTTCATCCAACCACTAACCATGAGTGAAAACAGTTTTTTCTCTCATCATTGACATTTTCTGAAAAATGGCCAAAAAAATCACAAATTCTGCCAGGGTATGTAAACTTAGGAGCACAACTGTATATACTAGGTGTTGTAAGAGACTAATAACAGTGACGATGAAACAAGAATAGCAGAAAAACACAAAAACGGATTTTGAGTTTAGAGTTTTAGTGAACAAATCACTGCAACTGCACATGAATGTATGAATATGAAATCAAAATAAACATAAAAAGTCTAGGTGGAAATTTGCAGGCTCCGGTGGTAAAGGGTTAAATGATATTTTTCCTTTATGTATTTATGAGTGTATGTATTTTATTCATTGTCCTCTGGCTGCTGGAAAATTCCTATTTTTGACGTTGTTGTGAGTGTGTGTGGACTTTCACTCATTTACGTTGTCAGTGTGATGCTTCTGAAGAAGAATGTAAAAACTTCCTGTTTCATGCTGCAAGTTAACAGTTAGATACGGTTGAGAGTTCATCCTCAAGCTGGAATTATTTTCCTCAGTGCTACTCAATTTGAACCTGGCTTTTAGCCTGCTTCTCTTCATCTCCAATTATACGCCTCCCATGGTGCATTGCTGCCTTCCTGTCCTTTTCTTTGCCTCGAAAAACAAGAAAGGGAGGATTGTTTCACTTCCTGGCGCTCCCCTCTCTCCAGATGTGTCACACTGTTGCTTTCTTTCTCATGTCCCAGCCGTCAGTGTCTCCTCCTTCTCCTTCCCTCTGCTTTTCTTTTATTCACCAACCTTTTGGTCATCCTCTGTTATTAACGCTCGCCGCTGTCACATCTCTCCTCTCTCTACGTGTTATCCCTTCATCTGCCTTTTAAGTCTTCCTCCCTCCTGTGCCTCATCCATCTCTGTCACAGTGTAAAATATTGATGACTATCACTCTGACAGGGATGGACCCTTGAGTGCTACTGCTGTAAATCCTCCACGTAACATAACGTTTTCCTTTTATTTGTCAGGCGCTGAGCCGGGAGTTGTTTAAACTGGCGAGCTGCCTTCGTGTAATCATGTCATCTTATCATCAAAATGTCATCAGTATTGTGTGTTTACACCACAGCCATTGATAGTTTCTTTTCTTTTTTTTTCCGCCATTCTGTGTCATGTGGTGGTGGTGTGCATGAGAAAACTCAGCTTCAACTAAAAGACAAATAACCTTGAACAAAACAAATAAAAAGTCGAAGCCGAGGAATGTGGTTCGTCTTTTCCTGAGAAAAATTTTATGGCGTACCAAGTCACAATGTTGGAATGCTTTCCGAAATACAAGTGTGTGTGAATGAGTCACACAGAAAGAGACAGAGTGACTAATCATGTAAAACTTGTTGCATCATGTCATTTCCACATTCACCCTCTCATATTTCATTTTTCTCTTTATCTTCCTCTCCTTCTTTTGGTTGTTGTGTACAGCTGTTGCTGAGTGTGCATTAATACCCCACAGCATGTTCAGACACGACAGCTAACACGCCACACACTTGATTTCTACTGGTTAGTGTGACCGGCCTGTCCTGACACCAGTATGTTATGGGCTCCGTGTTGTGTGGTGGGCGATCAAATGGTGCTTTTCCACTGGCCTACATGGTATCTACTCGCCTCGGTTAGTGTTTCCATCACAGAAAATAGTCCCTCCTCCCTGTAGCTGGTCATCAGATGAAGGAGATAAAGTTGATGAAGTAATCTGAGTAATTCTACTGTTGTGGCGTCACAGGAAGCAGTTTGAAGATTGTTTCAGGCGAGAAGTGAGTTGTTTTTACTTCAAATATGTTGTTAATTCATCAAGTTAGAGCCTGGTTAAAAACCTGATCCCATGAGTTATGTGCTCTCTACAACCTCCACCAGCTGTTCGACCGACCGCGTGCTCAGAGCTCATGTTTATAAATAAAATTTTAATGTTGTATTAAAGCGCTGTTACTGTACATTAAACCGATCTATTTAGTGGTTTTCCCCACATACTAGAAACTTGTTATTCTGACTATAACCGTGCAGACTGTCGGCTTGCGGGTACAAATGTTTCCGTGCCGCACAGTGATGATGCAATGAAGCAGTGATGAGTCCGACCATTAAGATTTTAGTACCTGCTCGAACCTGATACTTTTTTGGCGCATTTACACTGGTACCTACTCGCTTCGCTTTGGTTTTGGCGCATTTACACTGGCAAAAAAGTACCTGGAACTTGGTACCTGGTACAACTTTTCATACCTCCTCTCCTGCGGTCCCAAAAAAAGTACCCGGTCAGGTCGGAGCAGGTACTAAAATCTTATTGGTTGGAATCATCACTGCATCACCACTGCACGGCACGTAATCTGTCCCCGCCAATACGTCGGCATTTTTAGATCTTCGGCAAACCGTGCAGACATGTTTGAAATAACAACTAGAAGAGAAATGGCATCTGTTAGAAATCCTGCCCCATGGACTCAGGACGAGGTCCAAACCTTTCTGTCATTACTCGACAATGAGAAAATTCAGCAGGATCTCGACGACGCGGCCAGAAAGGAAATAATCGCATAAATGATGACATCACGAATGACAGCCAGCTACACGGAGGAAGGACAATCCTCGGCAAAGTAAATGCAACCGAGTGGGGCCGATCCAGAGCGATCCGAGGCGAAGCAGTAGGTACCAGTGTAAATGCGCCATTTTTCCTCACAGCATCCAAAAGGGGGGTGAGGAGGATTACCGCAAATTCACAGGACGTGACATCACCGAAGGGTTAGGGATCGCACAACAAAAACATAGTTTACCAAAATAAAAGCTCCCCAAAATAAAAACAGGTATAACCACATAAAAAAACAACAAGGAAATATGATCAAGCAGTAAACAATGGGTTTGGTGAAATATAAAATGACAGCAATCATGCATCAGTTACATTAGGTTATGTTTGATGTATTTGTCTAAAATGTAACATTTCTCATCAGGTCAAATTGCTCATGAAATCCCTCAAACTCATGTATTTTCCTCCATCAAATGTTCAGCAATTTAACACCAGCTCAGTCCCTTTATAGGAAAAGTTTGACAAAGTCATTTCCTCCTGTTTTTTTTGTCCCGTCCTTTCATTTGTCAGTGCCGTCTTTCATTATCTGACTTTTTTTTTTCTCCACCAGGGATTTAGTGAATCGGAGCTTTTGTGATTATGGTTCACAGACAGGACAATGGTGTTAATGCTGTGAGGTACTACACATTCAGATGGAGCCTTTCATTTACTCTTCTTCCACACATGACAGGATATTTCAGCAAACCACTTACACCCTCATGCAATCATACACACACAACACGACTGCAGTGTCTTTCTGCCACATTTCTATACTGTGTTTTACTGGGAATTCATCCAGGAAATACTTGATTATAATCTTATTTAGCTCTGTATGGATACTGGCAGAGTGCAGATCGATGTGGAGCTCTCTTGAAAACATGGTAATGTACATCCTGTCATCCCGTATGTATCACCAAGCCCTGGAGTCGTTGTGAGTCAGCATTAACCCCGCTATACGGCCACACGAGGAGCTTCACGCTAATGTGCCCCATTAGCCCCTTTCACTCGCAGTTTGCTCGAAGCATCTCATCATCCTCGTTTTCAGCCATCGGGGCAACAAATTATTGAGTAATGGAGAGCCCTCTCCATTAGACAGCCTCCGTCCATCCGTCGCCATTTTGCACATTCGACGCCCTCCACTTTGGAAATGTTCTGTCATTTGACCCAACTCCTCTCACAAATCAGGTTAAGTGCAACGTTTCTGTTTTTACAGCGCGACTGTTGGAAAATTGAGTCTAAAAACACAGGCTTGTTTTAGCAATTATGTTCAAATGTTTGTTCCTCAGGGAAAAGTGAAGTGATGATCCCTCAGCAGTTTGCGATATCAACATCATTTTAATCAGAAAAATAAAATCACTAAATGGAGCCTACATACATGCAGAGGCTGATAGGCTGAATACTGAGAGCCTCATGTCATGCTGGGCTGCTATAGTGCTCACGATGTGTAGCTTCCACATGCTGAGCCCATATGATGTCATCAGGTCAGGAAAATCCTGCCAATTTTCTGATTGGTTGAAATGCTCTGACATCAAATGGCAGCCTCCATGAAACTGTCCATAATGGGGAAATTTGGACTTTGATGAATGGATATTTAATTTCAAACAGTCCCATAAATAATTAGTGTATGACATAATCTATCTTCTATCTAATTGTATTTTGACCATATGGCTTTCTTTAAGACATAAGGGAGATAAATGTCTTGTTGGCCTTGTTTTACCAAATTATATCTATTATCACCAAG
>OOFC01030504.1:0-11157 GCA_900323345.1 Pseudochromis fuscus | reverse complement strand
CTATGGCGGCAGCGTTTGCAGAGAATGCGTATTCGCCGTCCACACGGAGACGCAGCGGGTGGCGTCTTCAGACTTTCCCACTCTGGGTTTCATAAAGTATCGCCAAATCTCTGTCTCCGTGTGGACCAGGATTGGGCACCTGTGGTGTGGACGCAAGGCGTAAACGATAAAAATCTTTGCTGTTTACACTGAAACCCGTCTCCGTGTGGATGGGGCCATAGCTTACCACCACCAGTATGACTGGGTATGAATGAACAATGGTCTCTTTAATGCGCTGTATAAATCAAACCATTATTTTTATTATTAAATGTGTTTGTTCTTCAATCAAAACAAATTTATTGCCAAAAATCTTTTCTATTTCCCAAAATTAAAAAAAAAACGTAATCAGTTAATTGTACACAATCTGAAACCAGGGTAACATTTACAAGTGTGTGTGTGTGTCAGTGTGTGTCTGACTGTGCTTACATGCTCGAGAAGGAAAACACAAAGAGAGAGAGCGAATGAGCAAGAGCTGCAGGCAGAGAGACATGAGCCAGCAGCAGCACTAGATTACATTAGCAAGGCATGAGGCAGCGAGAAGGTCAGTGAATCAGATACCGGTTCAATATAGCAACACAGCTCTGAGGGCAGGAGCTGAGCTGGTCTGCTATCCAAGCGGATTGCTGAGGAAGCCTTGTCTTTGCGAATGTGTTTAAGGAATTTGACCATGCTGAGAACAGACAGAAGAGCTGACTCCTGAAAATGGCAGCACGTCGATTTCATCTGTGTGGGAGGAGGAGGAACTTTGTTGCTGAGTAGATATGTATTAACAATACAACAGAGGAAGAGCTGTTTCAGTCCACCGCCGCCACCGCCGCCGCCGTTCTTTCCTTCCTTTCCTTCCTTTTGTTTTACATAAATCAAATTACACCTGCGCGCTGTCTGTTTCTATACATCCGCCGTACGTATGGACGTTTGCAATATTTCGCTGATCTTGTAAGATGCTTGCGGCCCTCGTGGAAAAACCAATGAGCAGCTCAAATTTGATAGATTACAATATCAAAGCGAAATGAAACCCACAGTAAATCCTGCACATTTTCTGCCACACTACAATTTGTAAAAATCAATTACAACTACATCTACCCATGAGCTGTGCTGTGAATGAATCTAAATTTTGAGTGGCTATTAAGTCTCTCATAGATCATATTGACTTAGATATGGTCCCTCTAACTTTTAATAGCCGGCACTTACAGTAGATGAGTAGTTCAGCACTCTTAGCCCATTATACTGTTAGTGGACACACAGTGCAATCAGGAGGGTCAAAGATTTTAGTGTGCTCCATCAGTGAAGTGCACCACTCAGTTGGATTCTAATTGACCTGCTGTAAAAGGAGTGGACAAGCCAGACCTCTCCCAGTGATAAGTAATAACCACTAATTGTCCAATCCACCAGTAGGGGAACCCACATTACATCAATGGTCATCTACTTACAGATGTCCAAATCAGTCATAGATAAATACATGAAATGTGATGGAATTAAAAAAAAAATAAATAGTAGGATCATGTAGCTGAAATTAAATTAAATATAATGGAAACCAAAATGTCGTGACGAGAATGTAAAATAAGGAGATTTCACTTCTAATAGATATGAAAGAGACACTAAAATTCAAATGCATGTATCTCATTTGATTTTCTTCATTATGTGACTTTTTTGTTTGCCATTACTGAAAGGCTGTCGTCACCTATGGCAACTGCAGATTGGTTCAAAGTGCTTCTCAGCTTCAAATAAAAATATACAAAATAATTTGAAAGCACAAACCTTCACTGAGGTATAATCCAGCTCCATATGCTATAAACTGAACCCTGTTTCCCTCTAAAACAGCAGCACTATCTTGTTTAAATATTTGGTAATTTGGGATTAAATTCAGGCTTTTATTTTGAAACAGGATCTCATCTGTTGATGTCCAAAGTGTAATCATTGATTTTTTATTTAGGTTAATAACATATATCTCAAAAAACCTTATTTGTTCTGTAGTTTTTTCTACGATGTTGCCACCAGATGTTCTCCCGAAAAGAAGATGTTCTGAGATGTTCTACAGAAAAGAAGCACTTCCTGTTTGTGGTCATTTAGCTCCTCCCCCACTCAGAGCCAATAGTCTGACTCCCATGATTGATGCACATGTTTATAGAACAACCATATCAGCTAGAATTACATCAATTTGTGCATTAACTACAATGTTTAATGCACAATAATATAATAAAGTAATAATTCACTGCTGCCCAGTTTAATGCATATTCAATTTTATTCCTTATTTCATATTGAAGCGTTATTTTTATTATAATTTTCCTATTTAATTCTTCTGTATATTTGCATTGTGAGCAACTGTAACTGATTACATTTCACCTCAGGGATCAAAGTATTCGTCTGATTCTGAAACAAACATGGCTGAAAACACAAGCTCCTTGGTGATGGTAAAAAAAAAAAGTAGATTACAACAAAGACTCTTTGGTTTAACTCTCTCCTGTTTATTGTGTCAATCTAAATGTTTCAGTGGATGAGCCTCAGTTTTCTCCTGTAGGTTTTCAAATATCTGGACCATCTTGGGACGGTGTCGCTCATCAGACTGTCCAGTGCCCTGCACACTGCAGCACTGTGACCACTGCAGTTGGTTTTGTATTTAGTCACATTTTTTCCCCATTAAGTCGTCAGCGGGTCCACACCATGCAAGGAAAATGCTCCCAACCACAATTTTCTGCTTGTTTAGAAAAGAGTAAAGGAAGTGACCATAGAAGGTCACAGTCGGCTTTGTTGAACCACTTCACACAACAGAATAAAAGAGGTTTATAAAGGCAACGCTCTGCTTTTGCAACGTGGTTTTGTGTATTTATTCAGCATTTATTACAAATATATAAACATTTGGTACACGTGTGTCATTTTTCACATCTGAAATTTAAAACAAGATAACAAAGAGCAGCTCTCAATGCAGGCAGATCAGATTATATTTTGATTACAAAATCCAGCTGCATCATTTGTAAAGAGCATAATTAAAACACACTGTAAAATAAATAGATTGTATATATAGCACTGAGGAGGCTAAGATGATGTGGACTTCAAGCCAGGAGCCAGAATGATCTAGGGTTCAAAGGTCAGACCCGCCTCCTCACTCCTTCCATCATTTCCAAATATGGTCACTTCTGACTCCAAACATGGCAAAGTTAAAATGCCACAAACTAACGGATGACATCACACTTGCTTCATCCATTTTTACACAGTCTATGATCACACATGACATCACTCACCCAACCTTTTTCATTTGTCTTTGCTGTTAGAGCAATGCCAAGCTCCTCCCACCTGTAAATATACAAAATACATACACTCCCTTACTCCTCTGAACATTTTCAAGCATGTTACCAAGTTGAATCTGTATTTGTGGATCTTTGGAGGAAAAAAACAAAACACAAAGCTCTTACCAAAAACATGTGCTACAGTACAGTAGTGCCTGTTTGATGAATACTGTCTATATAATACTTCCAACCTCAAGCAGACATGCCAAGCTGTGAAGACAAACACAAACTCACTGCGTTGTGTTTTTTTCTTCCTGTGCAACAAGCTCACACCTCTTACCATCAGATAATGTTGACTGAACTCAGTAACAAGGTGTAAAAAGTGTGTTGCAGATGCTCAGGGTTACGCTGTCATGTCTTTCCCATTCTGTGTCTCACCCTGAACTACTGAACATCCTTTAAATAGAAACAGTGACAGGAGGAACCCGCCTCTTCTCCTCTGGGAAAAAAAGACGGAGAGAGTGCAGCCTGGACAGATGGTTTTCTGTCTTAATGAAATTTGCACAAAACACATAGATTTTTTTTTCTAATGCTGCAGAAAAACTCCTCATCTGTGGTGGATTCGGGGATTTTTCATTATTGTTTTTGGGTTTTTTTTACTTTTGTGGGTCTGTTTTGACCTGGTGTGATTCGCCTGGGATAGTGGTGAAGTCTTAACTATCAACATAATAATGTTTAGGACTTTTACCGTAATTTCTGGACTATTAAGTGCACCTAAATATAAGCCGCACCCACTAAATTTAAAAAGAAAAAATATCGTTCGTATACAGATCGCACTTGTCTATAAGCTGCATGTGTATTGGTGTAGAATTGTGTATGGACCGCTATGAGGTCCGCCTAATCCATACACCCCACAGACCACTACAGAGGTCCACGTGCTTGTGTTTATTTATTTATGCAAATTTATACAAATTCACGCAGCTCTCCTGAGATTTAGCAGCGATATTCTTGCTCTTGACGTGAAGTTCGGTCCATCTGCTTTTCTTACCTCTGAAGCTTTTGTCGTCTTTTTGTGAATCAGTTCATCACGCGGCCATCTCACCGTCTCACCACTGACTCACTGGTGCTAAGGTAACGTGCAGCAGCTTTATTTCCTTCTTTGAGAACCAGATCAATCGCCTTTAACTTGAAAGCTGCACCATGTGCATTTGTTCGTGTGTTTTCCATGAGGAGGGTGAAACAAAATGACTGATCTGAAGAATTTAGTGTGAGTGCGTTTGAATTTTTCGAACAGTTTCATTGGTCCACTGTGACCTGTTCGGTATTTTCATTGGTCTGACGTAACGAGGCTAAAAGTATCGGTGCCATGAAGCTCGTTAGCTCGTAAAGATCTATAAATTACCTGCATCATTGTTTAAGCCGCAGGGTTCAAAGCGTCAGAAAAAAGTAGCAGCTTATAGTCCAGACATTACGGTATATAGATCATAGACTGTGTGATGGACAAAGTTAGTGAGAGTGAGAAGTGAGTCTGACCCTTGACCCTGAGGTCACTGCCTAACGTGTATGAGACTCCACTTCAGCTGTCAATCAAGCTAACCACGCCCCCTCATTTTGAAGCTTAATATCTACATAGTTATTTGTTTTTCAGATGCCACCAGCTCACTAATAAGATAAATTAACTTTAACACTTTGGCCCTGAGTTCCTTCCAGCCGTCATCTAGTGGCTGTTGACGGTATTACACTTTCAGCCCCAGTCGCTTCCTCCATTCCTACGCACAGTCCGCCCACGTTGCCCTTTGATTTATCAGTAAACAAGTTACCAGCTGCAAAACTAGTCAACATTTTATTTTTTTTGCTTTTGTCAAAGAATAAAATTTGTGCTGGAAGATTTGGCATCATCTATCAGTTCAACATGAATTCACTTGTGGACGTGTGCGTCTTTGTTTCCGCCCTGGATGATGACACCGAACAGTTGTTTTGACAGCACGGACAGATCTTTCTTTTCAAAGTCAAATTATTGTTCTCGGGAGTTTAGAGGCTCAGCATGTGGTGGATATGTCTCACTGCCAGGCTGTGTGTGTTTTTTCTTAACAACCCACTGCTCCAAAGATAAAGCGATACATTATTCAAGGGTGTAGTGTGGTTGGCGTAAAGGATAATGATGAAGAATTTTAGTGTAGAAGGTTATTGATACTCAGAGCTCTTCACTGGAACCTTTCGAGGTCTTTCAGGTCTGTGTGGCTTTGTTACTGCAAACCAAATGATAAATATACTTTGTTTTTTTGTTTTTTTTATGAATGAATCCATAATTTAAAATCTGAAATGGCTGAGATTTGTGAGAGGCTGAAACACTTTTCTGTTCTTGAAACACACAAGTATTTTTAGCATCCAGGTCCAGCGAGCCTCTGTGGAGAAGTGTTTAGGAGCCGGGCTGAGATACGAAGTAGCAGATGAAGTTATTACATAAGCTTCTACATAACTGAGACAATTGTTTTTATTGTCCAAGGCAAAAAAAAGAAGATATTTCAGTGCAGTCATTTCTACAAACTTGATAAAACTTTCACAAATTATTTGAAAAACAATTTGCTTGAGAGGAGTGTGTGCTTTGTATGTAGTGTATGTTTACATGAGAGACACTGTCCACACTTCATTGAATGTTGTAGGTGGTTTTGTTTCCTGTCCTCCAGCAGTTTTTTTTTGTCAGCTGCTGCCATTTCTGGTCAGCCACATCCAAATCACAAGCTGCTGTTGTTGTGCTCTGTGGTGGTGGGTTGTGACATGCTGTACACAGTATATTGAAATTTCCTTCCAGTTCACACAACAACTGGTGTAAATTTAATCCACAATGAAGCAAACGACATAAATATAATAAAGCGTACACGCAAACAAGCGAAGGAAATTAAGTGTATAAATGAACTAGGAGTCAGAATATGGTTACTTAATTGTCTCCCGCCATATGGGCTGTTGCCAGATTAGTTGCTGAGATCTGTGAAAGCAGCAAAATTACTGAAATGACATCCAATGTTGCAAACAATCAAACAGGTTGTAAAAAAACACGACTCTGCCAGATCGCTTCACCTTTGTGTTTGTCCAAAGATTTATTTTTAGACATATTGTTTTCCTCATGTCTTCCTTTATCCACCTGTAATTGTTATAATCCAAAGTGCTGACTTGAGACTAAATAAATAATATGTACAGATTATACATATTTGCTGTGTTGACTCTGCTGAGAAACTATTCAGCTGATGGCGCAACTGTCGCTCTGAACCACCAAACAAGCAACTACTTGGATGTGAGATAAAAAGCCAGATTTTCTCCAATGTGGGAAAGGGTCTTAACAGTTTTCAAGGCAAGCATCTCTGTAATTGTTAAGTTTGTGTGTGTGTGGGGTGGGTGTGGGTGTGTGTGTGTGTGTGTGCCTGCTGATAGGAGCATGTGGCAGACGTTGTCATTGTTTGTGTGTGAATGTGTATTTGGCGTGCCGGACCATCGTTGGAAAGCAGAGCGAGAATCCTAGAAGCTGTTGGAAGGAGATGATTGGCTCCAGAACACGGTGGCCCCTTTGTGACAGATGGTTGGGTGCTGGGCTCGCACAGCCGAAATCACCCACTCACACATATGTGAACTCGCACAAGCCTGCACTCACTCACATTCAGGACAGCGTTTAAAATGCCCACACATACATGTTTGCGTGTGAGGACAAGTGGTCTGTGGTCTTTATCTATATGCATATCTGGTGGTCATAACAACAGGAGAGCCAACCAGGAACACAGCGTATTTATAAAACATTCAAAATACATAAGCACGCAGTAATGACACTCGAAACGAGAAGCAAATAAATAGACACACAGCTGACAGTAAGACAGATGCACAGACAAACATTCAGGCAGACGGGCATGAATTTGGAAAATGGCATGAAAACAATATGTGCTCTAACCAGTGCCAGTGTTTTGGTTTTACTGGGGGTTTGCAGCCTTGGGTTGAACACAATAAAGCTTTGCTGTGTGTCTCTCTGAACAAACAGGAGGGAATTTGGTGCCTGCTGCTTCTGCTAGCCAATACTTCTCTCACTGTCACCGCCACCATCATCACAGCCATCAGCGTCGTAGCAACAAATAACACCACTCTGCTTGCCATAGAAGTGCACTCCGTTATCAGTGCCAAAACCAAACATCCAGGCAGAGCCGGTGAGACAGACAGAGAGAGACACGGCAACCGCAGGTATGTCTAGTCATGAGGGGTAGTAAATATACCCTGTGTACATATAATCCAGTGTTGGGGCAGTGTGATGGGCAATGTCTCAATTTAAAAAAAACAAAAACAGTTGTAGAGATCCTGTCAGTGGAAAAAGACTTCATGATTAGACACAGCTGTAGTGGAGCCCGATGTTCCCCGATGGCAACATACTCACCACTCTTCAGTGCTTGATACAAAAAGCACATGGACACTAAACATAAATTCCTTTCAGCCTTTCAGTTGTTTTAGCTTCACCCACTGTTCAGTCAGGATGGACCCACATCGCTCATCAGCTGCAGTCTCTTTTTGTGAAGCTCAGCAGCATGGAAGTAACAAAACACCCCTGACAAGACAACCCAACAAACTCACCTGTGCCTTTAAAGCTGAGGTTACTTTTCTTAGACAAAGCACAGTTGTTTTTTTATATATGTATGTAAGCTATTTTATAATGTGATGGCAGTAAATGTGAGTTCTCTGAGGAATCAGTATTTAGCTTATATCAGTAGCTCTTATTTTGAAAAAGGCCAGAAACGGAAGGAGAATGTTATTGACGCTGTTTTTCCGGCAATAACGAAGGAGCCGTCTGTTCAACTCCATGAAGCCTCCGTATTTCTTTATTTTATAGTTTATAAGTGTAGGCGTAACATACCCTCGGTTTCATGTATATTGCAAGTGCATCTGTTACGACCCACGGTCAGAGTCCCGCCTCTTCCTGTGTGTCTAATGCTTGGTTGTGTGCCTGACATTTGCAAATTCAGGCGTGGCATCACTTTTTAATGATTGGTGCACAACCAGCGCCTCTTGCGGTGGACGCTGATTGCGCAGGTAGAAAACCGACACAAAAAAGAGTCAAAAAACGTCCTTGCGGATGCCTTGTTGAGGATGTATGTATTAAAAATTGCAGTATTCTGACTAATGTATGCCCTATGACTTGCATTTTCACGGGAGGGGTGTTAGGACCCGCGGTCCGAGCCCCCTCCACTGTGTAGCTAACGCTAGTTTGTGTGCCGGGTATATGCAAATAAAGCTGTGGGATCCCTTTTTTGTGATTGGTGTAAAGGGACTTTACAGACGCCCTGTACATCAGTTACATGCAGCAGTTGTTCTTTTTACACTTCCAGTCTTTATGCTTGTCTACCTGCTTTACAGTCAGCAAGCCTGTTATCAAGTGTCATTTCAGCCTGTTTGCCAATCACCATCTCTGTTGAAGACAATACGGCTCCTCTTGCTTCAGAAAAGCGGCCAGTGTGTCATCATCTAATCTTTGCAGCCACTGCCGTCGCCAACATTATCACAGCCATCATAGTTACAGAAAAAAAAAAAAAAACCCTCTGCATTTGCCAGAACAATCAACAAACTCCCAGCAAACAGCACCTTGGTTTTCGCACGCTGCCAGTAACTGCAATCATCATTACTGATCTGGAATCTGTTGTCATTTAGTTTTTTTTCACAACAGTTACAGACATCTGAGCTGTGAAAGCTGCTTGTCACTGTTAACGCCGAAGCTGTTGAAAGGATGCTGGGATTTCCAACTCCGCATTTTCCACATCCACATGAACTTTTGCCAAGGCCGAAGCTCACAGTCAAAAAAATGAGCTCCACCATCCACCGCTGCAGCTCTGGTCTGTGGCGAGCTGGTCGTGTCTAGTTATTGGGTACAAAGAGAGAGAACACAAGCAGGAAAGAGTCAAGGCTGTCATTATGGCTGCCACTATCCTGTCCTGGCAGTTTGCTTTATTGGGAAACCACGCTGTGACTGGAGAATGCCCGTGTGATGACAAGAATCCACCCAGATGAAGTGCCCTTGAGAAAGGCATTGAATCCCTGCCAGCTCCAGGCAGCAGGAGTGCTGCTCTGCAACTGTTAGTCTCTTCCCCGACTTCCCTTTGGAGCAGAGCAAGTAAAAAATCTACCAGGTGTTACCATGTAAATTAAAACTGCAGAAAGCTCAAGTACAATCAAAAGTGTTGAAAAAGTGGAGTAAAGCCTGTAGCCTCGAGCAAACTAAATAACCCTAAAGGTGAAATATCCTTAGTTTTTCAATATATACAGGGTAAAAAATAACAAAAAGCACAAAATGTTATGTGTACTGCTCAGTATATTCATATTCAGCTTCCTGTTTGTTTCTAATCTGGGTTGTTTTCACCACAGTCCCTCCATCAATTGAACATTTTGGTTGCGTCTTCATCATTATACGGGTCACTTTGTGTAAGGAAGAGGGGTTGACGCATCAAACCAAACTGAGACAGACTCAGATGTTCCCATGAGACCATGTACATTATTTACGCACCATCTGCTGGTCCAGTCATCAGCGGAGGAAGTCCTGTTGTGTTTGTCTCTTCTGCATAATGTAGAAAACAGGTTTGTTAATTTGACGTCGCTGTTCTGCGCCCACGAGCGAGAAAAGCGTCTTCTGAAATATTAGAATAAGTGTCACATTGGTTTTTAAATTTTCATTAATTCTGTTTAATACTTAAAAAAATGATACTGTCCATTATATTATGCATAGTTCAATTATTAAGATCCATTATTTGACATAAGTGTAGATGAACTAATTGCTGGGTCATTATGAGGCAGCTGGTGGCTAGTTGGTGCTTCAGAGAAAACCCTTTCCTTGAGGTGCCTTGTTCAGTTTTCCATCATCTGCTATCAAACATTAACCTTAACCTGGTCAGCATGTACCCGACAGTACCGTATTTACCGGACTATAAGTTGCTACTTTTTTACAACGCTTTGAACTTAAACACCGGTGTTTCTCATGTATCGGCAGCACGAAGCTCATTAGCTTTTTACAAGCTAGCAAGCTCCGTGCCGCCGATACATTTAGCCTCATCACATCAGACCCGGTCAGAGTGGACCACATGAAACTGTTAAAATAAATGCAATCGTGGCTTATAGACAGGTGCATTCATAGTCCGGAAAATATGGTATTTCATAGCTTAAGGATATGGTATCTTTAGGTGAGTGTTATAAAATCACTAATTAAGAGTTTCCACAGTTAACACATGTTAACCTTGATACTGAAAGTTGCTCAGTTTATATATAGACACTACAAGTGTCCAAGGGAAACAGCTACAACACATAACACAAGAAGTCTTCATTTGTTCTCACTAGTAAATAAAGGTCCATATGTTTAGCTGTTGTTTCAGGACAAACTCTAAATCTCTGTTGCTGTTCACACATTAAGAAATGAACTTATTTTGCTCAGGATGGTTTCTTCAGCAAACCTCCGGATCTCCACAAAGTTGACTGGTAAACCTCCAGTGGGAGGTGACCAGGAAGCATGGTGATCAGATGTCCAAACCACTTCATCTGGCTCCTCTCAAAGCAGAGGAGCAGCAGCTCTACTCTGATCGGCTGAACTCCTCACCCCGTCACACAGAGTGAGGCCCGCCACCTGGTGAAGGATCCGCGATCCTATTCTTTCAGTCGTTACCCAAAGTTCATGAACATAGGTGATGGTAGGGATGTAAATCCACTGGTAAGTGCCCCCCCCCCTTTTCCACTGCCACCAGTACAGTGACTGCATTACTGCTGCTGCTGCTCCCAGTGGAGATCCAGGCAAACATAATCCAAAAACCTCAATGACAAAGGGAAACAAGACCATGTTTACCTTGCATGGATTGGGGTCATGAGGACCTATCCCTAGAGTCAGGCC
>OOFC01030484.1:0-14134 GCA_900323345.1 Pseudochromis fuscus | reverse complement strand
CATGTAACTTTGTGGCCTTATAACTTCCACACCGTTAATGTAAAATCTAAAAGCTTCGCAATTTAGCATCCCCAACTTGTGAAGGTGGGATTTACAAATTTTGAAGTCAATCGGTGAAATTGTAGGAGGAGTATATCACATTCCAATGGTATGAAATCGCCAAAAATGACTTTTCAATCCAAAATGGGGACTTCCTGTTGGGTTTAGAGTATGGCTCCCACTGGATTTTTGTTCGTCCTGAGTGTCTATGTGACTCTAAATTTTCGTACCTGTACATCAAATGGTTTTCCGGGGGTGGCATTTAGATGGCGCTAGCGAGCTCATTTTTTGACACCTATATACGACACCTATAAAATACAAAATTTTTCACCAGTCCCCATCAGCATGCCAAATTTCATGAGTTTTCGAGTAGGATAAAGGCTTCAAAAAAGCAATTCATTCGCCGAAAGAATAATAATAATAATAATAATAATAATAATAAAAAGCGGAACAGTTACAATAGGGACCTCGCACCTTCGGTGCTCGGGCCCTAATAAAAAGCGGAACGATTTCAATAGGGACCTCGCACCTTCGGTGCTCGGGCCCTAATAATCTGATGTATAAAACAAAGACATTGTCAGAAAGGGTAAAGGGTAAAATGAGTGTACTCCTTTGTAGAACACACTCAGCTGCAGTTTTTGTAGGACATGGGTTTGAGCCCCAGTTCCTCCTGTCCACTTGTTAAAGTGTCCTTGAGCAAGTCACTCAACCCATTGGTGGCTCGTGCCTTGCATAGCAGCTAGGCACTGGTGTGTAAGTATGCGTGAATGAAAGGCAAAACCTTAGCCAAAGCAAAGAACTGTGTAAATGTCTTACTTCAATTACCAGTATTAGTGTTATGAATGACAATTTGTTAACTAAGGAATTTAAAAATCACAATTGTGAATGTGGTATTGGAATATTGGTATTGGGTATTGGTATTGGAATACTTTTTTACTCCTTTATGACAGTATACTGAAAATCTTCTGGTTGTTTGGAGTGAAAACATTTTTTTTCTTTTTTGTTGACAACTGCCTGACATTTTTTTGGATTCATGACAGATTAATCACAGACAACACTGGCAAATTAATCAACAATGCTAATCAGTTTTAACTGCAGCGCTAATGAAAACAAAACCAACAATACCTACAATAAGTCAGGAATAGTTTTTTGGGTTTTTTTTATCTTCTCAGGTCAGATATTGTAGAAAACGCTGACATGTTTCTCGTTCCTCTGACACCAAGAAGACACATGTTTATACATTCTATAAACACACAATTTTACAGCATGAATTGCTCCTGTCGGAAAAAACAAAGTGTGAATGTCACCTGAGCCTGTAGAAGGCGCAGCTGGCGGTCCTGATGGAGGAGCAGCTGGTGGGTGTCCAATGAAACAATTCCACCCTCCCAATCATTGCACTGATTCAGCCAGATGGGAGATGCAGGATCGGCTACTGCCGGTGGACGGGACGGATGAGGAGAGGAGGAGTTGCCACACCATGGGAGAGGAGGAGAAGCGTGACTGCAGGGACAGGAAGGACCCAGGGGATTGACGAGGGTGGAGGGAGGAGGAGCAAGACAAGTGTGGTTATGGGTGGAGAGGGGAGTGGAAGAGCTAAGAGAGGGAGGAGGTGAAGTATGGTGATGGGATGGAGGAGGAGCAGGGTGACTAAAAGATGAATTAGAAGGTTGGCAGGTGGAAACAAGAGGAACAGAGGGTGTAGTTGGACAGTTGCTATAATGGGGAAGAGTGTGGTGATGTAAGGAAGAAGGAGAAGAAGTGTAGAGGCTGGAGGGAGGAGGGGAGTGATGAGAAGGAGGAGGACGAGGAATGTGGTTATGGGAGGAAGGAAGAGGTTGTGCAGGGTGGTGATCAGACGATGACGGGGGACTAGGGTGGAGATTGGCAGGAGGAGTGGAGTGAGGAGAAGAAAGACGAGGAGTATGGTAATGAGAAGAAAAAGGAGGAGGCGCAGGCTGGTGATTACCAGAGGGAGGAGCAGGGGGGACACTGGACAAAGTAGTGGAAGGAGGAGGAGTGTGGTGATGGGAGGAGGCAGGTGGAGGAAGAGCAGCAGCAGGGAGGAGTCCTGCCGAGGAAAAGATAGCAGTGCAGTTGTAGGTGTGGGAGGAGCAGCAGGTGCAGGGCTGCTGCAGGTTGGAGTTGGGGGTGCTGTGGAGATGGGGAGGAGGTTTGGGAGCTGAAGAGGACATGCAGGAAGTTCTGGTTGGAGGAGTGGGAGCGGACTTCTTGTCAGTTAGGGAAGGCCTGGGGGTGGAGCCAGAGTCCTGCTCAGCAGTGTGACTGGAGGTGAAGCTGTTGTCATTGAGCAGAGAGAGTTCAGGAACAGATGGCTGAACCCTGCGAGCCTGAAATAACAAACAAACATCAATATGACAAAGGTGGTGGATGAAAGGAAAAAAAGACAATGCAGGATGACGAAGGAGGTAGAAGCTCTGAGGCCTCCCTTTGCCTGGTTAGCATGTAGCATTTCCCACCTGAACTTCAACAGACTTAAATCTGACTGACCTGCTGGGCTGGAGGATGAGGGCTGGGGGACGGTCGTGGAGAAAGATCTTCATCCTCAACTCCAGAGTCCTGATCACTGACCGAGAGTCCGGCAGCAGCTGTGGATGTGCTGAGGACACAAAATATTAAGGTAAAATTCTACTTTTTTTTCTTTTTTTTTAAGTTCTGAATGTTCCTTCAAAAGTTATTTGGATCTACCTGTTGAAAGATCTCTGAGCCTCTCTGAAGACCTCCATCTGTCTGCTGTGACCCTCTGAATCCAGCTCACACTGCAGAGTCTGAGCATCCAGTGGCGCCACCTGCTGACGACACACAGCTCCTTATGAGTCCGTGTTCAGGAGCAACAGTTCCATCAACTCCTTTCATTGATAAAATAAAGATGTTTAAAAAGCAGCTGGTGCTGTTACCTGGTACAAGGTGATAGACTGAGAGGATGTCAGCAGCTGGCAGTCCAGCTGCAGTCCTGATCCAGGACCTGGTCTGGGTCCTCGACACTGGAAGAACTGAGGAGCTCTGTGAGTCAAGCTGAACATAACGAGAAGGAAACTACCGCTTTCTGACAAAACCCTGAAACACAGCAGGGACACCAAACAGAACAGTCATACATGATCCATGAGTGTGATTATCAGTTAACAGGCCCAGAGTGAAAACAGTACAACACTGTTAGAACCGTTGTAGATAAAAAAAATAAAATAAATAAATAACATAAAAACAAAAGCTGCAGAACTGTGAGGAAGAGGGAATATTCCAAAATGCTGAATTTGTGAGATAAATAACTAAATAATTTATAAGAAACTAAAGTATCCTCAAAAACTTCAGTCATAAAGGTACATTAAGGAGCCACATCATTTCACATTGCAAAGTTCAGATCACCTACATATTCAAGTTTTGAGTTGTTCAAGTTTGTGTCATATTTTAATGTCAGAATTAATTTTTTGGTCCTTTTCTTTTCTTTTTTCCAATACATAGTCAAAGTAGCATGACTATATTTGCTGTATTTCTTTGTGCCTGTCACTCACCTGTCCTGGAGGCCAGAGCTGAACATGAACCTCAGGCACCAGACCCACACCTGAGGGTTGTAAACATGTGTGACTCCACTCAGCCACCTATCATATGACAGAAAGTACAAATAAACAACACAACTGGGTTAAAAAGCACATAACAGCTCCCGTTTTGAGTAATTCAGGATGTAATTATTCATGTCAGTTTTGGAATTCATTCATTGGCAACTAAAATGTTTGCTAAATTCTGAGATCTAATAGTAAATACCATATTTAATGTTTTCATACGGCAATTTATTCTAATAATTATTTGAAACATTATGCAAGCTGGACTGGGTCCAATCTGGCCCACAGGATGAACTGGCAAAGTGTGAAGATTACTGGCGCTAACACCATTCAGTGGACAAATTCTTGTCCCAACAGAATTTCATTGGACGATTAATCACATCTGCCACTTTGACACACTTCATGAGCTAAAGTAGTGCTTTTATTTTGTAGTGATGAAATTCCTGCACATGGTAACAGTGTCCAGAAAACTTCTAATGCTCTATCATTCATCTGCCTACATTATTGTAACACATTAAACACTAATACCTCCTTGACGATGTGACTACTAAACCCACACAACACAGAAACATGAACACAACATTATGAAACAAGAACTGCAACACATAACATTTCCAGATTTCCTTGCAACTGAACTGTCCCAGCGGCAGGATCATTGGCAATATTTCATCATTTAACAGACACAAAATTAGAACAGCCATCATAAGTTTGGTCATTCTAGAAGAGACTGAAGACCTGTGACACATTTAAAAAGATGGGAAAAAAGTCCAGTGCAAACTTTGCTTTCAGCTATTTGCATTTTACAGCTCAAAAACTAACATGGTGTGTACAAAAGCCCATGATATACTGTTGTTGAGATCTGTCTGGCATGTCATATTCCATCATTTGTATCTTTGTGGTACTTAGTTGATGCCATAGGTTAGAGCCTGAGCAAAGCCAAACTTGATGTCACCACCACGGAAATCCCCGAGTGGCATCCAAGGCGCGCTGTGCAGTCTGAGTCCGCTAGCTTGTTGTAGAAAAGTTTGCAGTGATCGGTTCATATGTGTTTAAATTGTGCGTGAATGACCAGTAAGTGGTGTAGCCCCTTAAAAAAAAAAAAAAAAAAAAAAAATCAATCATTGGAAGGATTATTCAATAAAATTTGAATTATACCCCACCATTTGATGAGTAGAAAAATATACTGACTGTCATTTACATTGACCATTTAGGAAAATCAGAGAAAAAAAAAATTTGCATAATAATTTGATGGGGTGTAGTTGATAATGTCATAGACCACGGATTGACGCTGAGGGAAGCTGGACTAAGAGTTCAGCCATATCTTAGCAGATTTACAGTGGCATCTGTCATAAGGACATTTCGACAAGAAAACAGGTAAAAAAAAAAAAACAACCCAAACCTGTCAACAGTAACACTAATCAGCTATTTTTTGCTAACTTAGAGGAAAGTTGAAACTTGTTTGTTGGTAGATGACCATCTGTGGAAGAGCCGTGACCTTTTGAAAATGTCAACTAGGCAAGAATGTGAGTATTTAAGCAGTGAAGAAACAGTTAGGAAACTTGTCAGAGGTGCAATGCTTTTATGCATGTCTGACCCAGATCCGCTATTAAATATCTGGAGAAACTGGAAATAACGACTCTGATTCTTTATCTCACACAACCATCAAATTTTTTTTTCAAAGAAATCCCTAACTCGGAGACACCTAAACCGATCATAGTCCATCAGTGGTTTCTTGTGTAAAATATTTCACGCTGTGATGAAAAGTTGGTTAGCCACAGTGTGACTCAATGCTCACCTACTAGCTGGCTGCCTCGAGACTGGACTCCATTCAGGAAGTCCATTCCACAGTTTGCAGCCAGCTAGCAGAGCAGTCGGCAGGGAATCACTTGTGGAGTCATTTCAGCAGAAAGTAATAAAAAAAAAAGACGTAGCTCATGGATCAGAAATCTCTGCAGGTTGGATGATGGAAATTTCCGATCCGAAAATTACGTAAGTATCAGGGATCGGATCGGCCCCATCCCTATATGAAGACATCATTAACACCCACATGTTGCCATTGGCCAGGAGGCTTTTGGGTCGCACATATGTATTCCAGCATGACTGTGATCCCAAACACACATCAAAGTGAGTGAAGACTTTTTTGGAGTCTAAGACGGTTAAAGTGCTTGTGTGGCTCAACATGGGAAAGCCTAGGTTCAGAGGTGTGTAAAAAAAACTAGTGGACAATATGCCTGCAAGGTGTAAAGCAGTTATCTAGACACATGGTGGCCCTACAAAGTACAAGGATGTGGGCAGACCATATTATACAATCACTTTTTGGATATCAGCAAACAGCAAAATCTCCTTTTTTTGTGTTTTTGTTCGCATTTTTGCACGGGTCATATTCTCGCTGAAATAAAACATGTACTGATGCAATACCTGCTTATATGTTATTCATAATGGGCTTGAGTGAAAATGGATTCTTCCCGGGGTCTACAAATAATTTTTTGAGGCACTGTACAACTTCTTTTTTTTTTTTTTTTAAAGAACCAAACTACAACTCCAAAACTGAGATTGACACTGAATCATAAAGTTTGTTATGCGACCAATAACAGAGGAGTTTAACTTACAGTCCAACCAGTGGCAGTTTGGAGGCTTTAGGATCAGACTCCAGCAGCAGCAGGAGTTTCCTGGTCTGGTCCATCGTCAGAAACCTGGAAACATCCCAGATACTTCAGTAACATGTAACCATCAAGAGCACCATCACGCATCACGGTTACAGTGGTGTTGTGTTCTCACCCTCTCTGACGTCCAGTAGCGTGTAGTGACGGTCGGCCAACACTGGTCAGACTTCTCAGTGAAGCAGTGGGGATGATGGGAATGGTTCTGACCGGCTGGATGTCCACAGTGACGGCCGGACAGACAACTGACCAGCTGAGGTGGAATGCTGTGGCGTCAGCTTGCTGTGAGTAGAATATGTGACCTTTGACCTTCAACAGCTGAGACAGATCCAAAGTTTGTCTGCTGCTGCTGAACTGCTGCAACGCCTGAAAGAGTTCATAAAGGGGTGATGTACTTAACCTAACACTTCCTGTTAAAACACTTTGTTAAATGTTTTTAATTTGCCTTCATCGTTCATTTTTTTCCTCCATAAAGAAAGTGGTTTACAAACAGGGGGTTGTAAAATAATAAAAAAATAAATAAACAGCACAGAACATGTAATTTTATAGAGGTCTAGAATAAACCTGAGTTTCAGGTTTTTAGTACCACAAAGCAGGTTTACTTTTTACATATCACCATGGTAACTTATACTGCCAACCTAATCTGCTCTGAAGCAGGCTATGTTCCAGATGAGATGAAAACAATCAAAAGCTCACTGACGAATCAGATATCTTAGAAAACAGTATTACCATTCTAGGATCCTGTGGAGCTTGTTGTGCACAGTGAGTCTCTGAACAAGGAAGACTTTTAAAGTGTCTCTAAAAACTTCTACAGTCCCTGCAGCCAACTAATTTTATTAATGGAGACATTATTATGGTGTATCTCATTTATAGTTTGACATATAGTCAATTTTTTTCACTGAAAATTCCATCAGTGTGTAAGAATAATTTATAAAACCACAGAAAGTTATGGCACTCAGGATGGTCACTGAGGAACAGAGGAGTTAACTGCTGCGGATGAATTGTGACTGTGTGTTAGCTCACCTGTCTGATAGAGAGTTAATTTTAGTTCCCGACTGATCTTCTAAGTTGGGAATATTTAATATAATAAATAATTAATGAAGTTACCTCCGTTGTACCAAGTGCATAAAAGTGCACAACTCTGTATCTTTAGAGAAGCTCATGTAGGTCCTGATGGCAGGTATTTAATAAGGTCAGAGAAGACTCCTACAAACAGCTGGAAGCCTTGTGTCAAAATTCAAATTATATTAATTGCAATGTTATATTAATGTAATGTTCCAAACTGTAGCAGTGAAGTTGTATTTTACAGACATATTTATTACTTACGTGTTCATACCATTGGCTATCTTCTGCCAACTTTCCAGGTGTGTAACCTTTTGACCTTGTGATAAACCTTGCTCTTGTGATAAAAATGCAGCTCTATAATCACTTTCAACTATGAACCAAACCAAAACATAAGACAGAGTTACAAAATCAAATGGGATCTGAAATCTATAAGAAGTATTTGGGAATTTATTTACCAAAAGAACTGGGACAGTTGAAGTCCAAAAATTATGATACAATTATATCAATTATTAAAACAGATTTGAGTAAATGGAATTTAATACCGTATTTGAGTTTGGCTTCAAGGGTGGAAGTGATTAAGATGAACATTTTACCTCGGGTGCTATACCTGTTTCAGAATCTTCCAGTTGAGCTGTCTGAGAAAATTTTAAAGAATTTGATAAAAATATATCTCGATTTATATGGCAAGGTGCCAAGCCAAAAATTAAATATAGAGCATTACAATTGCCAAAAACTGAAGGTGGTTTGGCTCTTCCCTGTCTGAAAAGCTATTATCAGGCAGCCCAGTTGCGCGTTTTGTTAAACTTTTGTGATCCACACTACTCTGTCAGATGGAAAGACATTGAGGAAGGATTATTGGAGAAGCCTCCTGTACTTGCTATAATGAATGATGACAAATGATGGTCTAGTTTGAAGACAAATGTGAATTCATTGTTGGAGGTTTCTATAAAAATCTGGATTGATATTATGAAGAAATATAATTTAATTAGTCAGTGTAAGTTCCTGCAATGGATAGCATACACTACAGACTTTACACCAAACAAACTAGACAACAGATTTAAATTATGGGAAAATGGTCCAAAGACACATTGGGAAATCATCAAAAATAACGTTGTAATGAGTTTTCAGGTAATTAAGGACTCATTTGGCCTAGGTAATCAAGATTTTCACAGGTATCTACAGCTACAACACTATTTAGAGCATGAAATTAAAAAAGGTAAAGATGATACATGGCCAGCTATAATTAAAATCATGATTGAAGCGTATAGATCCCAGATTACACAAAAAGCCATTTCAAAATTATATACTAGTCTGGAGGAACTAAAAGCAGATAATACAGAATATGCTAAAGTAAGATGGGAGAGGGAACCAACAATAGAGGTGACGAGGGAGGAATGGGGCGAAATAAATGAATACCAATGGAAAACCACAAACTCTTCCTCCTGGAGGGAGTTTGGATGTAAGAACACGGTGAGGTTCTTTCTGACCCCTGCACAGAGGAAATTTGGGGATACCAAATGTTGGCGACTTTGTGGGGCAGATAAAGCTGATCACTTCCGTGTCTTCTGGGACTGCCCACTGATAAAACTTTATTGGATAGAAGTTATAAAAGTAATTGATGAGGATCTTAAAATTAAGATTCCTTTGGTGTTTAAAACATTGTATCTTGGGGAAATAAATTTAAATTTAAAAAGAAGTGAGGATTATAAAATTCTGAGAATAATGCTTTTGGTGGCTAAAAAGGCGATCACCAGAAAATATCGAAGTGTTCAAGTACCAAATGTGCAAGAGTGGATAGATACAATGTTGAGTATCTATAATATGGAAAAGCTAACTGCATCAGTATGATTGGAAATGGATAAATTTAATAAAACCTGGAAAAGTTGGTTAGAGTATGTTAGACAGTACAGACCGGACTTTGTGTAAGACCTTAATTATGTGTTGGTAATGTGTCTGAATTTATTGACATGTGCAATCATCTTTTGATCGGCTAATGTTTTAAAAATTTTAGAAAAACTGTTGTGGGACCTTGAACTTCACCCTGATTTGAAGCTACAATTTTAGTTTTGTTCTTTTTCTCCTTTCTTATTTTCTTCTTCTTCTTTTTTTCCCTATTGTTTCTTTGTTCTTAATTGCTCCAGTGTAAAAATTATAGTGATGTCAATGTATTTTTTGTCTATGTTTGTCTTTGAGAAAAATACCAATAAAATATAAATGTAAAAAAAAAAATGCAGCTCTACACCTGCCACTGTCTGTAATTGGTCATTTGGTGCCAACACCCCGTCTTTTTATGTACTCAGAGCTAGATTGGAAAACCCTGGGTTGGCAGACTAAGTTAATAACCAATGTCATAGCACTGTTGATCCTGTTTGTCTTTGTTGGATTTTGTCAAGCCAGATAAGAAGATACCCCGGTTATGATGAACTTGGTTTGTACTACAGGGCCCAGCAGTTTTATTTTTTACAACATTCAGCAAAATGAAAAATAACACCTTATATAGTTGTTCAGGAAATAGTGGGAAAAAAAAAAAAAAAAGCAAAAGAGCTGCTGGTCAATAAGTAAGTTCCCTAAGATTAGAAGTAAAGGTGAAATTTAGTTCAGCTCGACCAGCCACACCCTCCTAGCTGCAGTTGTCAGACTCACTTTGAAGCAGTGATGCAGCTCTGCCTCTGACTGGATGACAGCGTTGGACGTCATCTCATTCTGAGTGGACAACAAACAGGGAACTAGGACATCTCCGGGAAGCAAAGCAGAGGGAACCCGGCCCAAGACACTGGCCTGGTCCCGACCCGGATCAAATCGGTCCAAAGTCACTGTGACACCCTCCTCATCTGGACCACAACAGCACACAGAAGACAGACAGGTTTATATACTCACTGATAAAGGATAGAACAAAACATTCTGGACAAATCAACTGTCAGGATGAGATGACGGTGACCTCTGACCTGAGTCAACTGACACTGATCCCAGGAAGAAACAGTGGAGGCGGGCCTTGTTGCTGTGGCGGGCATGACGCTGTGCCAAACGAAGAGTTTTCTCCAACAGCACCAACCGAGGCTTCCTACACACAGACACACACACGTTGTAGCTCCACAAAATTTCATGGGGAAAACGGATAACAACTTCCATGTACTTTTTGTCTGTGGAAAAGCGCCACAAACCAAGTACATTCAAGTCGAGGAGATACCATGTAGTGGAAAAGCACCATAATTCTCCAAAGATGCTAATGCAATTTGTCTTCACTGTATAAGAATATTAAATATTTTTTAATAAAGTGTCTAAGAAAGCAGCCTTCTAAGGAGTCATGCCAGTGCAATATGCTCTGAGAAAAAATCTGTTTTCATTCCAGTTCAAAATGTCACTAAGCAATGGATACTGCCTCTATAATTAATATGAGACTCAAAAATCCCACATCCTTCAGGTTTGCCAGCATATCAGGTGCAGAACAGGAGGAGGTGTAATTGTGCTGCAAAATGATCATTCTTCAAAAAGACAAGTACCTTATGCTCAACTAGTCTGTCATGAAGAAAGCTGACAAGTTTCAAACTGCCTCCTTCTACAATGCTTCCATTGAGCAGGTAGAAAACTTGAGCGAAACTCCCACAGGCATCTTCCTCAGGCCAACATAAGATGGTGACATGTGTTGCCAAAACACCACAAAGCCATTTTCAACAGTTGTATGGCTAAAATGCCGAGCAACAGCGTGCCACACACACTAAACCAGGACAGGCATCATTGCTCATCATGTTTGAAAGTGTCACTCAGTATGAGTGTAGTTCTAAATGGGACGGAGAAATTACTCAGTGTTTCTGTAATGTAGTGGTTATGTTTGCCTCACACGTGAAAGGTCCCTGGTTTGAAACCGGGTAGAAACATTGCAACTTCTATTATTAATTCTACAATCCAGTTTCGGTTATTAAAGAATTTCCCTGGTGTGGGATTGATACAGTCTTGTTTTAGCTTATCTCTGCAGTAGTAAAGGCAAATTGTGCTTTTCAGTTTGTGTGAAATGTAACTAACTTGGGAGCAGTAAGACTGATGTCATTGAAAACTATCTTTATTTTGCAGAAGACGTTTATGCTATCAAACAGTAGCTTTTTTTCTTTCAATGACTTTGTAAGTTAAATACATAGAGGCAAAGCCAAAGATTTGCTGCTCTTATGTTTCTGTAATGAGCATTCAAATAAAAATGTTATTTATTTCAACTCTTGCATCTTATTGTGGCAGCTTTTAATTCTAAGAAAGACACAGAGTCTATAGGAAATAATATTTTATGATAAATGTATCTAATATTGTGTTGGCCATATTAAAATAATTCATGATGTTTTGTTGGGAAAAAAAAAAGAGGATAAAATTATAATTTACCTGGATAGACAGACAGACCTGGAGAGAAGCTGCACTCACATGAACTCTGTGAGGAAATTCGAGTAATTTGCTGGATGACAGATGATTGAATTTGACATGGGAATAATTGCAAGTAGCTTATCATTTGGTTAGGGAGCTGTTGCGCTGCATTATGGGATATGTAGTTTGTGTGTTATTGGCGCTTCATTTCACCAGGCCATTAAAAAAAGGATATATAAAGTGAACTTGCAGGCTGGATATAACTGTATGCCGGACCACATGTGGCCCGGGGCCTTGAGTTTGACACATGTGCCTTAATAATAGATAAACAGATGAAATTCTGATCAGACTATCTACTCCATCTGGACAACCTGTGGCCAAAGTTTTAAGATTTTTAAAATTTTAAGATTTTTCTGTGACATGCACGATTATACGGCGGGTACTTCACTGCACTGAAATTGTAGATTTTTGCAGTCTCAATGATTTATTAAGTGAAGTAGTGGAAAGGGAAGATAGATAGTGCCAAACAGTATTTAAAGATATACACGTTTATACACAGAGAGAGAGAGAGAAAGCGAGAGAGTGAGAGGGCGAGAGCGAGAGATGCCTAAGTAAGTAAACAGTTAAGGTGGTTTGTGCATGTATGTTTTGTGTGTTTGTGTGTGTAGGTGCTATGTTCCACAGTATCACTGTCAATACAGAGCAGCCCCTAGGAGTATAAATCCAGGTTCAGAGAGCAGTAGGTGTGTGTTTACCTGTGTGAGCAGAGCTGGAGGCGGAGCTTCTCTCCTGCAGGGCTGCTGTCCCACAGAGCTGATCTGGATTTGGGGAAACTCAGCTGAGTCAGAGAGTTCACCGACGCCCTGTACAAAAAATAAATAATTAAATAAATAAATGATCTCACTACATCCAATCGCTTTAGGTCTCATTAGGCAAAAGTTGTTTTCTTCCTAATATTTAACATACTGTATGTTCTCATCACCTCATGAAACCGCATCTACACTGCGTTCCAAATTATTATGCAAATTGGATTTAAGTGTCATAAAGACCTAATTTTTTGTTTTTCAATTAGACTTGTGGATGGTATTGTGTCTAAGGGCTCTTTGAATCACTGATATCAATCTCAGACACATATGATAATTACTTTGCCAGGTGTGCCCATTTTAAGGAAAACAACTTCAGGAGAACCTTCCACATTATTATGCAGGCCACAGGTTTGAAGCAATATGGGAAAGAAAAAGATCTCCCTGCTGCCAAAAAGAATCAAATTGTTCAATGCCTTGCACGAGGTATGAAAACATTCTATTTTTCATGAAAACTTAAGCAAGATCATTGTGCTATGAAGACATTTGTAGCTGATACAGAGCACAGACAGGTTCGTCCAGATAAAAGTGTAATGAGGAAGGTTTCTGCTGAACAAATTCATCGGATTAAGACAGCAGCTGCTAAAATGCCATTAGAAAACAGGAAACAGGTATTTGAAGCTGCTGGTGCCTCTGGAGTCTCACCAACCTCAAGGTGTAGGATCCTCCAGAGGTTTGCAGTTGTCCGTAAACTTACTATTTTCCGCCCCTAACCAATGCTCACAAGCAGAAACGGTTGCAGGGGCCCAGAAACACATGAAGACTCATTTTCAAACAGTCCTGTTTACTGATGAGTGCCATGCAACCCTGGATGGTCCAGATGGATGGAGCAGTGGATGGTTGGTGGATGGCCACCATGTCCCAACAAGACTGCAACGTCAACAAGGCGGAGGCGGAGTCAGGTTTTAGGCAGGACTCATGGGGGAGAACAGGAAGGGCCCTTTAGGGTCCCTGAAGGTGTTAAAGTGACCTCAGCAAAGTACTTAGAGTTTCTGACTGACCACTTTCTTCCATGGTACAAAAAGAAGAACTGTGATTTTCATAGCAAAATCGTTTTCATGCATGACAATACACTATCTCATGCTGCAAAGTACATCTCTCTGTCATTGGCTGCAAGGCGCATAAAAAAACAGAGAAACTCATGGTGTAGCCCCTCAGCTCCTGCCCTGACCTCAACCCTACTGAGAACCTCTGGGGCATCCTCAAGCAACAGATCT
Source organism: Pseudochromis fuscus (assembly GCA_900323345.1). Taxonomy (NCBI): domain Eukaryota; kingdom Metazoa; phylum Chordata; class Actinopteri; family Pseudochromidae; genus Pseudochromis; species Pseudochromis fuscus. Next base: position 371 of record OOFC01030484.1, on the reverse strand, counting down.
ATGAGGGTGGAGACAGTTCACATCAAAACAGCAGCTCTGAGGCTGTTCTGACATCCTGCAAAGAAATTCAAGCAGAAACACTCCAAAAACTCACAAGTTCAGTGGATGCAAGATTTGTGAAGGTGATATCAAAGAAGGGCTCCTATGTGAACATGTAACTCTGCTGTTCAGATGTTTTTGATTGAAATAGGTTTTCATTTCAGTAAATATGGCTCCTGATGGTGCAAATTCAACGAATGACCATGTTCAGTTCTTTACAACCTACTGTGATCATTGGGAGTTTTTAAAAAAAAAAATTAATTAATTATACTCTACCAGTTGATGAGTAGAAAAATATACTGACTGTCATTTTCATTGAACATTTAGGAAAA
>OOFC01030482.1:0-10270 GCA_900323345.1 Pseudochromis fuscus | reverse complement strand
GTCGTCACGGGGTCGTCGGCGTGCGGCGCTAAAACGGGGCCAAACTCTGCTTCCTCCTCATCCACCTCGTCTTCCTTCTCTGCTCCCTCGCACTCTGACGCCGGGCCGAAGTGGGTCTGCAGCTCTGTGGGTGAAAGGTCAGAGGTCACTGGGTTGCTACACTAAACAATGTTGGGTTGTTTTTACCCAGAAATGGGTAAATATTGGACTGACTACATGCTGGGCTAATTCAACTTAGTAAGATGTGGTGTTTTTATCCAGTGCATAAAATGTGTGTAAAACAACAAAATGCTGCAAAAAACATAAACACTGGGACTAAACTACAAAGAGTTAAAAGTAAAAAAAACAAAATGTTGGCTAAAAACAATTAAATATTTGGTAAAAACAACAAAACACTTAATATTTAAACAGGTCTGAGTAAAAACAACCCAACATTTTTAGTGTGTTCTGTCTCCTATTGTCTTTTATTCCAATAATATGACATAATAATAACTGAGGTATAAATTAATTGTAAGTGTAAGTTTTTCATGTGTCCACTAGATGGAGCCAGCAGCTGAGTTCAGGCTGCAGCTGTGACGCCCACCTGGTATGAGGATGGTGATCGCGGCCTGTACAGCTCGGCGGATGATGTTATCCATGGCGAACATCCAGTGAGGTTTAATGTGATGATTCCTCAGGACCTTGTTCACCTGAGGACAGTTAAACACATCCAGCCAGAATAATTAAGTTAATTTAACTAAGATACTGTGTTACTATAGTAAAAATACTAGTATTTTGTACATATGGTTGTGTGCAGATGTTTAACAAATTGTCATATTCTTTATACTGTATCCCAGTCTTTATGTGTATATGTATGTGTTTATTGTTATTGTGTTGTTGCTGACCGAGTCCTGGAAGCCGAACAGCACCAGCTGAATCTGGTTGATGGAGGTGGAGTCGAAGTCCAGGTCCAGCTTGAGCTTGGAGATGGTGGCCGCCATGACGCGCCTCTCTGGGGAATGGATGAAGTTTCGGAGGATGGAGATGATCTGCTTGATGTGATCGACGGACAGCTGGAGGTCCTCGCTGCCCTGTAAACACACACACACACACACACACACACACGTTTACATACAGAATAATTTTACAAAAGTGTTGATTTAAAGTTACTGAGGCCAAATTATAAGTATCACTGCTCCAATGTAAAGACTGTGAGAGACTGATAGATCCATGCAGCAGCAAACTACACTTACCAAGTATTAGTATATACAATATGAGTTTGAAAGTGCTTATGTGCCCCCTGCTGGTAGTATCAGAAAACACAGTGTGGCAGACAGCAGCGTAAACTCTGTTCTTACATATATATTATGTCACCAATCAGTTGCCTAAATGAATGTAAACTCTCACAGACATCACCAATGTATCTATTTATTTTAAAGTGAATTTCGTTGTGTAACATCTTCGAGGTGTCAGGTTTCAAGTGTGTCTCTGATTGCACATTTTCATGACCATAATTATTTATTCATTTTTGATAAAAGGCCAACTGTCGATTTGCTGCTAGCTATACATTTAATGATATTGGTGTGAAAGTGAATTAGGAAACTGTCGAGAACCCAGTCATACAAATACTAATTCTTGATGATATTGCTTTAAATATGTGTAAAAGTTTTGAAATTTTGTGTAGTGTTGTGATATTTATGTTGTACATTTCCAAGTCACACATAGAGAAATGCTGCTTACTGCTGAATTTACATAATTGTTCCTTTAGTAATTTAAGGAAGACGTCTCACTGTCATAATCAACCGAACACATACTCTTTCCCACGGATGTTTTACTCAGAGTTCAGCGTGAGTTTTGGCCCCGGTGGTCACTCACGGTATTACAACAAAAAACTACATGTCTGCAAAACTCTCAATGACTCCGAATTTTAATCCATGGATGTTTCATATTTGTAAAATTACCACAGAGGTTATAAAAGTAGGTTTTATTTGTCTGATGTCATTACAGTGTGAAGTCATGTAATGATCCATGTGACTGAACCTCAAAGTCCACCTGAAACAGCATTTTGAGAGTAACTCACTTCCGTATTATGACATATTTCCAAAACAAAAACATGTAGGCGGGACAAAACATTGCATTATGATTGGACCATTGAAACACAACAAAACACCATAGCTAGCTAGCTCAAATTACTAGATAACCTAAGTACTGCGTTACTAGCTAATGTTAGTACCACATAGTAATAAACAATACTGTTCTAACAAAGTACTGATTACTACTACAGCTGCTGCTACTCTCTCTGAGTGTTTTCTGGTGGGAATCCGAGCTGTGATTGACAGGTGGATGGAATGATACTATTGGCTGAAATTGCTCTGGGCAAGATGATAAAAGTATTGAGATATTTAAATTTTTTACCAGGACGTAAAGGTGATTGAATTTGATATCTAGATCTAAAAGGATTATAAAGACATTTTTCATTTCTGGTGGACTTTAACATCGTCTCAATCCCAACATTTAATTATTAACCACACAGGGACTTTCTTTTTAAGCTGATGTGCAAACAGACTGATGTTCCCACAACACACACACACACACACACACACGGACCTGGATGTGGTTTTCCTTGAGGTTGGAGATGACCTTTTCCTGGTCGTCATTGAGGACCTTGTACAGAATAGCTCGTCTCTCGCTGTCCTTCTTAAGCAGGAACAGACCACCGTCCCTGTCCTCGGGTGAGGGGGGGACACTGCGGTCCTCAGACACTGAACCCTCATCTGGAACACTGCCACACACACATAGATAATGATCTCACACCAATAAAAAAACATGAAGTACACATATGATTTACAACAGCGTGATGCTCTGTTCACGTTATTTACAGATACAATTCTCTCCTGGCGACTCTGTGTGCCCAGGAAAGTGCAGAGGCAGCATGAGTCAGCGCGGCAGGACGTGCACATACGTACGCACAACATGTGTGTGTCTGTGCACGAGTGATAGTGTGTATTTGTGTGCATGTTTGTGTGTGTACAGCCGGCAGCTGAAGCTCGTAAAATTCTCAGACCTCATTATATCAGTGCTGTAAAAGGCAGTGGAGCACACTGAACATAATCAGGCCACCTGCCATCCAAACACACACACACACACACACTCTCACACATATTTATTCACATCCTATCACATGTTCAGAGCTGTACCAGCAGGATTGTTCTAAAACTGTTAAAGTTTGTGCACTAATAATGAACATTACTTTGTTTTTGGTGCCCTCCATGTTAATTCTGCAGGATTAGCATCACTGTCTGACACACCTCAGGTAGCTGGAGTTTTGTGGTTTGAGCAGGTTCTCGGAGCCGGAGCTTTTCTTCTTCTGGAAGAAAACATCGTGTTTGGAGTCGCAGTCCGGACTCACAGAGCCGTGCTCGCTGCTGCTGCTGCCGGCGGCTTCACACTGCAGCTGCACCGGCATGGACACGTTGTGGATGTAGTCTGAAAACAAAGATGCTTCATGATGAAGAAGATTCTGCATCGAGGAAGCGACACAACATAATTGGGAGTTTGTAGCTGACACAAAATTAGAGCTGAGTAACACTGACAGTTGGTTTCCAGCCTCTGCTGGACAGTAAAGTTGTTGGGAGATATGTCAGATAGAGGCAGACATCATCAGCAAAGAATCACACCTGGTATTTGGAAAGCAGACTCTGGATGCAGAACTGACTGGAAAGCACGAATTGTAATTGATGGAGTGAAGTGCATTTTATGTAGCACTTTCTTCATCTTAGCTTAAGTTATTTATTTGCTTCTTATTCACAAATTCACACACCAATGGCTACAGAGTGGCCACTCTAGCTGCCATCGGGAACAGCTTAGGGGCCTTTGCTTGAGGACACTTTGACATGTGGACAGGATTTGTGGACGACCCACAGACGCATTGCTGTGTGTAAAGTCTGAAATACTTTGGTAATACAACAGCTGTAAGGAACCACTTTAGCTGTTGTTATCCTGAGCTAACAGCTGCAACTATAAACATGCAGTGAGCCCAGAAAATCATATCTGATTTTGATGCAACTGAAGAGTTACCCCTTAAACTGTTGACTCTGGTCCTACCACAAAAAAAGACAAGAGCATCAACTTCATACAATAATCTAGATGTTAGATATTTTTCCACTGGAGTTGTAGCAGCTAACAGTGTATTTATGTATGTTTATACATGTGTTTAACCTGAAGGTTTGAAGGCGATCTTGCTCTTCTTGCCCTTGGTGTTGTGCCTAACAAAAGTGTCTTTGAGCAGGTCGGTGGCGGTGGCTCTCTTGTGAGGGTCGGGCTCGAAGCAGCGCAGGATAAACGACTTGGCCTCCGGCGACAACGACTCAGGGATCTCCGGGTGGATCTTAAACATGCCCACCTGCAACGTAAAGCCACAGGGACATGCTGATTAAAACATTCAAACAGATTATTTAGGGTTTCACATGGTGAACACACACAGTCAGTGCCGACCTTAAACATGGCGGCCTGCGGTTCCCCCAGCTCGTGAAAGGGAGGTTTCCCAGTGGCCATTTCTATGATGGTGCATCCCAGGGACCAGATGTCAGCTGGCGCCCCGTAACCTCGAGGGCCTTTATCAATGATTTCTGGAGCCATGTACTGCAGAGTACCTGTGAGCAGATAGGCAGACAGCACAAGAAGATAACAGATAAAGAATGAGGGTCAATAAATCTTTGTTTCACCGAGCTAAGATCTGCTAAATGGTGGCTGGTCTTTTCTATAAGTTACCGTATTTTCCGGACTATTGAGCGCACCTGTCTATACGCCGCTATTGAATTTATTCGAACTGTTTGATGTGGTCCACTCTGATGTGATGAGGCTAAATGTATCGGCAGCACGGAGCTTGCTAGCTTGTAAAAAGCTAACGAGCTTCGTGCCGCCGATACATGAGAAACACCAGTGTTTAAGCCACAGGGTTCAGAGCGTCGGAAAAAAGTTGCGGCTTATAGTCCGGAAAAAAAGGTAATTTTAAACCCAGGTGTGACGTCTCATACACAATCTGAATTAAATTAAACCTTATAGCTCAGTAAACGTGAGATCAGAGTCTCAAAACATGAGTTTAAAAGAATTCAGTTCCACTTTGTCTCAAAGTATTTTATCAAAGGTCAGAAATTCAGAGCAGATTTGGCATTTGCTGTAAAAGCGGATGTAAACACGAGAGAGAAAGCAAGAGCTATAATAAAAAAAGGGAGAGTCGGTTCACAGGAGAAGTAGATAAGGAAACACACACACACACACACACACACACACACACACACCTGCTAATGAAAGGTAAACACCCTTCTGCCTCTGCTTGATTAGCTAATCTAATGACACACATCACCAGGCCCTGGAGAAGACCAGATGGCCTATGAATGTGTATGTCCGTTCGCTCGTGTCTCAGAGTGTTTCCATAGAGGCTGATAGTGGCTCTTGACATTTTGAGGGTCATCTGATATTTACACTCACTGTCAGAGAGCGCAGCATTTCTAGGGCTCCATTTATGCAGCTGAGTTATTGCCTGTTTATGGATGATGACAGGCAGGAATCTGTGTTTAGACTCATTTCGTCGATGTAAGAAGCTTATTTAGATTTGACATTGTTGATACTTTAACATATTACACTCAGTAGAAAACATTAAACTTGTTCATATCTCACAAAGTGAAAGACTTTAATGCCTCAGCCTTTACGATCTGAAATATATAAAATTATGTCAGTAGCATCCGACCAAGTTTGAGGAAAATAGTCTTGGGGTCTATGAATAAGATCTACTTGGGAGATATTATAAGTGTAGTAATCTGTACAACTGGGCCAGACAGAGAATTTAAAAACTCAAAAACTCTGAGTAAATACCAGTGCAACTGTTACCTGTGAATGTTTCTGTACAGGGATTGACTCCAGCCAAACGTTTCGAGGTACCGAAGTCTGAGATCTTTAGGACGCCGCTGTAGGTGTTCACCAGCACGTTATCACCCTAAAGAAGAAACAGATCGACATAGATAAGGAGGGTTCATATACTGTACAGTAAGGTCAGCACAATTAAACCACACCTTTTACCATGAGGAAGCTGTTAATATGGTAACATGCTAGTTGTGAGAGCAGCTTAGTAGCTAGGGGATGCCCCAGGGCTCTATTCAGGGTCCTTTACTATTTTTACTCTACGTGAATAAAATCATTCTTTTTACTGCTTTACTGAAAATTTCCTTGCAGATGACACAACTTTATATGCCACAGGTTCTTTTGTTTTATATTGAAGCTACTAAATCACCATGTTATGGTTCATAACACCATTAGCATGTTCCAATGTTATTTTGTCACAGTGAAAAGCCAGGGTTTCCTAAAACCTTTGAACTTATAGCACATGTGATACTCTTCAGATTTATTTGTTAGTTTTCTCCCAGTGATGGGTTGATTTTGTAATAATTTTAAAACATAAGAAAATGGAGCATAAATTTTGTTTATAAGGGGTCTGTAGCATTTTAAGACCTTTGACAGATGAATTTAAAGAGTCAACAGTCATTTTAACAACAGTTAAAACACAAAATTTACATGAATGGGCCTTTTTAGGTCTTGAAGTTTACTTTTTGTGTTTTGGTAGAAAGAAAAAAGGATGATGATAGGATGAAGTTAAGCTTCACTGTTCACATTACTTACAAAACTTGCTAAAATTAGGTAAAGTGTATTCAAAACTATATAAAGGTACTGTACTGTATTGCACTGTACTGTACTGTACTGGACCACAAAGTGTGTATTTTGCTAAACTCTCAATCCAATCATCAGTACATCAAGATGATCAATCATTGTCTTCGTACCTTGATGTCTCGGTGGACAATCTGGTTGTCGTGCAGGTACCGAAGCCCCTCCAGGATCTGCCTGGTGTAGAAGATGATGGTCGCCTCCTTCAGAGGACCCCATTTCGACCGCAACAAAGCAGAAAGGCTTCCTGGAGAAAGGAGACAAGGAGTGTCCAAAACCTATCATGAAATGGGAAGACGACCAAGCGGTTAGAGAGACCGCCCGGCAACCGAGAGGTCACAAGCATCGATCTCTGAAATTTACCCATCATGAGCTTTAAAGTTGCACTTAACCGCAAACATGTGCCTCCCCTCAGGGAAACACATGCGTTAGACAGAATACATGACAAATCCTGGTGGAAGCTTGAGTCTCTATACTGTGTCTTAAATGCTGCACACACAATAAATACAGTAATAATGACACAAACAATTGTACTAGTACACAGAGCTGTTCTTCATACAAACACACCTCCAGGCACTTGTTCCATGAAGATCTTGATGTATCCGTTCTCAGAAACAGAACCCAGATACTGAACAATGTTCCTGTGCTTCAGGTACTTGTGAAGGGCGATTTCCTCGTGAAGGGGCTGCGAGTATCTGAGTCACAGGGATGAAAACAAACACAAAGAAACTGCATTTTGATCCTTTGATTTAGTTTATCAATAAATACATGATCTGTTTCAGCTTTCAATCACATTTGTATATTTTTTTGTTTTGTCTTTTCTTTTAATCACGGCACAACCAGAACCTGCCACCAGGTGGTGCTGTCACTGAACTTTGGCAGCTGTGGCTCAGCTAGTAGAGTGGGTCGCCTGTGAAGGTTGTGGGTTCGATCCCCGGTTCCTCCTGTCCACACGTCGAAGTGTCCTTGGGCAAGACACTGAACCCTAAGTTGCTCCCAATGGTGGCTAGCTCCTTGCATGGCAGCTCGGTAGCCATTGGTGTGTGAGTGTGTGTGTGAATGGGTGAATGAGTTGCCTTGTAAAGCGCTTTGGGACCTAGCTTAGGTCATGAAAGCGCTATATAAATGTACTCTATTACTCCAACTTGAGAATGAAACCTCCAATAAAGTTTCTTCAAACAACATGGATGTGTCCTCAGTGTTTATTGTAGATATTTACACAAATGCACTAAAACTGTGAACCAAAGTACACACCGAACCATGAACCTACCTGCTGTCTCGTTCAGGGATCTCTTTGATGGCGATTCGGACCTGGTTGCTGAGGTCTCTCCCAGCGTACACCACTCCATAAGTTCCCCGTCCCAGTACCACCCTGTCTCCTGTCTCATTGGTGTCATACTCGTACTGTAACACATCAATTATAAACAGTTATATTACAGTATTTATATTGATACGAATACACTTGCAAACACACTGACCTCCAGCGTGTCTCCATCACCCTCCCCCTCCAGCTCCACAGAGTTCCCCGTCCCATCAGAGATCATCTCTTTCACCATGGAGCAGAACCTGGAGCACACACCTCATTATAGTTCATTCAAGCTCGTGGCCTCCAGGTCACAATCGCACCAACACAAACGCACACACACACCTACACAGACACATCTAGAGGTGTGTGTCCTCACCGACCGCACTGCTCCTCAGTGGAGAAGTAGATCTGGAAGTCGTCGGAGTTGTCGTGGACGTAGAGGAAGCAGCAGCGCTCGTCAAACTTACTGATGCTGCACAGAGAGCGGGAAAAAACTTTGATTACTCTTGTTATATTTTTAACAACAACACAATACACAGTTTTGAGAAAGTAGCTACATCATCTTCCTGCAACAACTGAAAATCTACTCTAAAATGTATTTTCATGTGAAAGCTACAACAAGAGAATTTAAAACAATAAACAAAAACAAAATAAGTATAAATAAAGGGAGATTACAACTTATTTCAACCTGCTCTATTTTCCAATAACATTGCTAACGATGCTAGCTCATTTAAGTCCAATTTTCTTTGCATTTTGGTTGCATTTGTGTTTTTTGGGGAGGTTGGATTTAATCGCACGTCTCCTTAAACTGATCGTCCATACCTGATGCCTTTGATGGACATTGCAGTGAAGTTCCACTCATGGATCCCCTTCTGTAACAAAACCAAATGAATGTCACTCATTTAATTTCCCACATTATTTACAGTGGATGATGAGTTCAACCAATGACTACTGAAAAACAGTGAAGAAACAGAACGATGCAGCCTAAGCAACGACAGACTCCTGGAGCCGTCCAAGCACAAAGATGTGATACTTAGTAAAAAAGACAGTTAGTAAAAAAGTATATTCAAAATAATCTAATGTTAGATCACGCTTGAGTAAACTGACAAACTCTGCAACAGATAGCTCGAGCCCTCTGTTATAGGAATGGATGAAGCAAGTGGGTCTCAAAAATGAGGTCAATGCAGAAGTGCAAAAATGTGCAATACCACCGATGACCACTAGAGGCTGCCTCCTCATTTTCCATCATGAAATACTTGTTCTGTTGTCATTCGCTAAACTCATTTGCACTGTATTGCCAATAAAGAAAAGAAATGTAATATATGTTTTTTACGTATTTATATGTGCGTTGAAATATCATGCAGTAATTTTACAATGGTTAACTTGTAGCATCTGAGATGTGAGTTAAGTGGAGCAATAAGACGGCGCTCTGACCGTTTCAGCAGGAGAAACATGCCAGATGGAGACGTTCTTCTCTTCGGCCTCGTTGTTAATGGACACGTAGGAGGGCTGGTAAACCTTGGTCGGCTCCAGGATCAACACCTGTAAAAGAAACGATCAGACATGTCAGCAGCCTGTGAGTTTACATCTCAGTCTGTGTGTTTCAGCATCTACGTACTGGGAACCGCAGCCTGTTGGTGGTGCCCTGCGTGGCCTCTACGATGATGTCCATCCAGAAGTCCAGCCTCTCTCTCTGGGGGGAGTGCTCCACCGCCTGCTTCTTGAACCTCTGGATCAGCTGCAGGTTCTGCACAACCGACCTCAAATACCTGCAAGACAGTTCACATGATGCAAATGAAAATCAATTAGATCAACGAGCATCATGACTCTTTTCTAATGAAACACTCGATCATGTGGATGTTGGTGACATGCTTGTGGTGACAGAAGTTAATGGGAAAGGGGAGTAAAGCAACTATACAAAAGGCAACTATTCTGATCACAAATAATGAATAAGATAAGATAAGATAAGATAAGTAAAGTAAAGTAAAGTAAAGTTAAGTTAAGTTAAGTTAAGTTAAGATAAGTTAAGTTAAGTTAAGTTAAGATAAGTTAAGTTAAGATAAGATAGGTTAAGATAAGATAAGTTAAGATAGTAAAGTTAAGTTAAGTTAAGATAAGATAAGTTAAATTAAGATAAGTTAAGATAAGTTAAGTTAAGATAAGTTAAGATAAGATAAGATAAGATAAGATAAGATAAGATAAGATAAGATAGTACTTTATCCCACGGATCTGATCACACATGCACTGATACTGTGTCATAATTACTGA
>OOFC01030479.1:0-10862 GCA_900323345.1 Pseudochromis fuscus | reverse complement strand
TGTCTGTTTGACAGGCTGGCTCAACAGTGTGCGAGTGTTGTGTGTGTGTAACAGTGAGCGTGTGTGTGTGTGTGCGTGTGTGTGTGTGTGTGTGTGTGGGTGTATTTATTTACACACTGGAGATAAAATGAGGTCAAGTAAATCAATGAGAAACACACTCACTGAAGTCGTTCTTCCATCTCCGTCTCCTCCCAGATCTTCCCGGTCCCTCTGCAGACGCTCTCGAAGAGGATCGTTCAGTCCAGGCTGAACAGCACCTTGGTTGGTGTCTTCACCATCATCATCATCTTCCTCTCTGCTTTCATCAACATTGTAAGTTGTCATCCTAGACCCTGTTTATAGTTGGTGTTGAGATGGGTCTCTGGTGATCGGATCACAAGTGGACAACACTAAATACAAGTGTGAACAACAAGACGCACTGAGATCTGGTCACCTGTATTTAACATGCATGTCCAAGAAATATTCAGATCCTGTTGATTCTGAATCACCTGCTTCTGCTCCGATGAGTCTCTCACTTCTTGACCTTTGACCCCGCTCAGTTCACCTGCAGCAGCCTCGACCTGCGGAGCTGCATCAGAGCAGAGCTCAACATCAGCCTCAACAGTGTGAACGCCTGCCACGCTCACTTCCTCAACTACAGCCAGGACATGGAGACGAGTCCCTGTGGAGACGGCGCATTGATCTGCAACTTTCCTGAGGTACAGCTGTGCCTTTGTGTCGATGTCACCAGTAAAGTTAGTACTGTGAACATGTGCAGGTGGCATATTTAACAAAACATATAAAACAAAACTGATGCAAGGTCACTGCAGTAGTTGAGATGAGCAGCACATTTGTCCAGAAACAGTTGAGCCAATTACTTTGAAGGATTTCTGGAGCAGCCTGTTTTGGATGGTTTGTAACAGAGCTGGTTCACTAAATAAAAGTGGAGAGCTGCTGCCAGGTCTGCCACAAAAGCAGAAAAGACAAACAGAACAAAACGTGTTTATTCATTTGAATGGGACTTTTCATACAGCGGCTGCAGCTCAAGGTGCAGAAGAAACAAACAGGAGCTCTGGTAAAACCTCAGCAATAAAAACACCTTCATTTTACTCTGTTACTTATTTATATGAGTGCGTCGCATTATCTAAAAGCAGCTTTCTGCAGTGTCCACTGTCTCTAATTAAATCAGCTTCATTACCACATACTGAATATTGCATATTCTTAAAGTCACGGCATCTAATTCATGGGTGAAATGAGGCAAAAGGTTCTAAAGTGTGGCTGTAAAATGCCTTATTGCTTCCAGAACAACATGTTATGCAAAAAATATATATATAGTTATAACGGAGCAGTTGCAATTATACTAAGATTTCAAAGCGAGTCATTGGAGGAGGGATACAGTTCAGAGAGCAGAACAAATGGGTGCTAAGTGAGGGTGACAGCAGCCATAAATGTTAACATTTGGTTTGCAGTGTAAAGATCAAATCAGCAGCTAAGTGGTCAAAGTGTGGGTTGATCAGGTGTTTTATAACTTCTCAGAATATAAAGCTCGAGCACCAAACATTAAAACAAATGTTCCTCTCCCCTCAGTACTTCTCGTCCTGTGTGCTGCTGAGCCTGCTGGCCTGCTCCGTCTTCCTGCAGGTCAGCAGCATCGGTAAACTCTTCCTCATGCTCTTCATCGAGCTGCTCTACCTCCTCATCATGGAGGTGCCCAAAGTGAGCCTGTTCGACAACCAGGACCTGCTGGTCATGGCCAACGCCATCAACGTTGTGTAAGTGTCTTTGGTTGCGCCTGTAAACACTGAAACCCGGTGCAGATGCTGTAACCGCTGATCTGTTTTATTTCCCCCTCCTCACAGCGAGCGCACCAACGGAACAAGGTGAGGCTGATCGCAACCTCCATCACCACTGAGACCCGCAGCATCCGCTCTGTCATCTGTTCACGCTAACAGCATCATTATCACTGTGCTGGCACAAATGTAACTATAATGACCTGCTGGCAACAGATGCTAACGCTAATGAGCCAAGATTTAGAGGCCAGCTTGTTTTTAGTGTCACAATGTTCCCGAGAAGCAGATCTTTAACTTTGTGGAACACCTGTGTGGATGTGGTGGTTTAGTACTTAGGTATTAGGTTTTACAATGTCCCATGTGTGTGTGTGTGTGTGTGTGTGTGTCCTCCAGCTGTGTGGTAGACACCCGGGTTCCCCTGAAGATCGTGACCCCGGTGGTGATCACAGTCTTCGTTCTCGCCCTCTACCTTCACGCCCAGCAGGTGGAGTCCACAGCCAGGCTGGATTTCCTGTGGAAGCTGCAGGTCAGTGTGTTGCTACATGAAACCACATGTTACACCCCTGATTTCACTGGCCTCTGCTGCACAATCTGCACACGGCTGCTCTGCATGAGATCAAAGACACATTGTGGACAAACTGGTTTAAACAAGCCTGAATTCAAGGCTAGTTTTGGTCGGTGGCTTTAATCTGATTATAAGCGAAAACGTAAAAAAACACAATGTCATGGTTATGAGGTCAGAGTAGACACTTGTTGATTTCTATGAATATTTTGATGCATCATTGTGATTTATTTCAGTTTTATCACATTATTGATGAAGCAGCAGTTTTTAATCACCTGATGGGTCCACAAGTTAGGCAGTGACCTCAGGTTCAATGGTCAGACCCGCCTCCTCACTCCTCCCTTCATATCCAAATATGGTCACTTCTGGCTCCAAACAACCAACATGGAGACGTTCAAGTACCAAACTCTTCACTTCATCCATACAAGTCTCCAACAACAAAGGAGAAAAATATCTAGAGTTTGGTATTTCAGCGTTGCCATGTTGGTTGTTTGGAGCCAGAAGCGACCATATTTGGACATGAAGGGAGGAGTGAGGAGGAGGCAGGTCTCAAACCACACCCCTTTTTGAATTGAAGTCAGTTGGAGTTTTTTGGAGCCAGCCTCTAGTGGCCGCCGGGAGTATTGCACTTTTTTGCATCGTCCTCAGTTGGTTGCTTCGTCCATTTCTATTTACAATCTAATGTAGATTCAATCTTCTTTTCTGTATGAATGTTCTTGTGTATGAAGGGATTTTCAAGTATTTTCTAATGTTCAAATTGTTACCAGATATAAAGTCTGCAAAAACAAACAGGCTGAGATTGAAAATCCTTGACTGCTGTGCAGCGCTCTCCCACTGGGAGTCAGGTCAGGTGTTTTAGACGGACGCAGCTGAAGACCTGTCTGACTGTGCAATTTAGTATCTGTCCTTGAGTTATTAGACCAACTATTTTAGTGAGTAATGTCTCTGTCTCTGTTGCCTCCAGCTGTAAGGGTTGTTTTTCTTCATCTTTTGTTTTTCTTCTGTTGCAAAGGACTTTATAACTCTGATTTTTAAAAGCTGCTATGAAAGTAAAATTTTACTTATTTGACAAATAACTTCATTAACTTGATGAAAATGAAACGTATTTTTCTTGTAGTACAAAAACTCAACTATATATAATAGAAACTTTTTTCTCTTTGTATTCTTAGACCAACTACTAGTATTGGAGTGTCTTTTACTCTGAGTACCTCTTGATATTTTTACTAAAATTGTCATGTGATGATTATTGTATCCTGACTAATCCATCGTTAATAATAATTCTCCAGTATCACACACTCCTTGAAAAGTTTGTATGTGCGTGTTGTGTATCAGAGGTTGTGTTGTTGGAAGCTCTAAACTTTCAGTGAAGTATTAATATAATAAATGGGAACATTCCTGCAGGGATGTTCTGTGACATCTTCATGGAGGGAGTGAAGCGCTGCCTGTGGTTGATAATCCAATCAAGTGCATAAACAAGTTATTTATCTATAACAACTTTCTTTAGCAGCTGGAGGGGTCTTTGTGTTTTGGCTCGTTGCCGTTGACGATGGGAGCAGGAAAACCACAACTCAAACAAATCATGTGTTTTCTATGATGGTATCGTCCAGGATAAAGGTTTGAACCAAAGTTTAATAATTGAGCTGCAGGTGAAACTGGAGGAAACGTTCTTCTGGGGATCTTGAATAAATTTCACTGCAAACATCCAACAGTCCACACTAAAAAAGCTGGGTTGTTAAAAACCAGAACTAGATAAATACTGGACTAACTAAATGCTGGATTAATTTAACCCAGTAAAGATGAGCTGTTTTCACCCAATATTTTGTTGTTTTTATCCAATATTATCCAAAATTTTAGCTTTTTTTTTTTTTTCTTTTTTAAAATTGTTGTTGCTTTTAAACAAGAGTTTGTTGTTTTTATAAAATTTTATTGTTTTTAAATATTTTGCTGTTTTTTTACCCAACACTTTGTTGTTTATATCTACGATTTTAATGTTTTTAACCAAATTTTGTTTTTTCTATCCATTATTTTTATTGTTTTTAAACATTTTGTTGGATTTTTTTACCCACGATTTTGTTGCTTTTGAATAACACTTTATTTCTACCCACCGTTTTGTTTTTAACCAATATTTTGTGTTGGGTAAAATTTGTGTTAGTCAAATTAAATGAACTCAAATTGTCCTGACTCTGCCTTTGATCCTTCATCAGGCCACAGAGGAGAAGGAGGAGATGGAGGAGCTGCAGGCCTACAACCGGCGTCTGCTCCACAACATCCTTCCCAAAGACGTGGCCGCTCACTTCCTGCAGCGCGAGCGCCGTAACGACGAGCTCTACTACCAGTCGTGCGAATGCGTGGCGGTCATGTTCGCCTCCATCAGCAACTTCTCCGAGTTCTACGTGGAGCTGGAGGCCAACAACGAGGGAGTGGAGTGTCTGCGGCTGCTCAACGAAATCATCGCCGACTTTGACGAGGTGAGATGTGACCAGTTGGAGGAGGTGAATCTGTGGCTGTCATTGTGTCGCTGATGATTTCTGAAGCTGTTGTTTGAATTTACTCACTGTTTACCATCTGGTCTCCATCACAGACTGAAAATAGAAATGAAGCAACCATGACTCTAAAATGAAGCCAATGTGGAAGTGCAAAAAAATTGTAATACTCCCAATCGCCACTAGGTGATGGCTCAAAAATCATCATTTTCAATCATTAAATAGTCAATATATACCTATATTTTTTTAGATTACATTGGCTAAAGTTACTTCTTGTTCTCAGTGATCTGGTCCATCTGAAAAAATCCTCATCAAGTAGATATTAGGCGCCAAAAAGAGGAAGAGTTAGGGGCGTGGTTAGTTTGATTGACAGGACTGATCTCATCCAAATTAGGCAGTGACCTCAGGTTCAATGGTCAGACCCGCCTCCTCACTCCTCCCTTCGTATCCAAATATGGTCACTTCTGGCTCCAAACAACCAACATGGAGACGTTCAAATACCAAACTCTTCACTTCATACATACAAGTCTCCAACAACAAAGGAGAAAAATGAGATTTGTTTTCTTTAGTAATGCATCCATCCAACCTGCTTCCCTCTCCTGCTCCCATCAGATCATCAGCGAGGATCAGTTCCGCCAGCTGGAGAAGATCAAGACCATCGGCTCCACCTACATGGCGGCGTCCGGCCTCAACGACTCCACGTACGACAAGGCCGGGCGCTCGCACATCCGCGCTCTGGCTGACTACGCCATGAGGATGATGGACCAGATGAAATACATCAACGAACACTCCTTTAACAACTTCAAGATGAAAATAGGTGGGCAGGAGATAGACAGGAGGCTGCTGCGACTCTGTGCATCCACCCGGGATGCAGAGGGTGTGAGATTGTTATCGACTGCAAGTTAAATGAAGGCGACTGATATCTCCCAGTACAGAGAGACTAACGCTCAGCTGTCAACTTGGATCGAGTCGATTTCCAAACTGAAATAACGCATGTCTGCTTCAAATGAACAATCTTTCCAAAGTTTAAAAGAATCCAACACAATAAATATCATGTCTTCTGTAATCTGAGTATTTTTGTAAAACTGGAAGCAGCATCTATTTCTGTGATTAACGACTTGTACTCGATCTGTTTCTTAGGTCTTAACATTGGCCCGGTGGTTGCTGGGGTGATCGGAGCCAGGAAGCCTCAGTACGACATCTGGGGGAACACGGTGAATGTGGCGAGTCGCATGGACAGCACAGGTGTACCGGAGAGGATCCAGGTAACAGGAAGTGGATCTGGTTTACCTCCATCACTTATAGAGGACCTGTTCTGGTTCTACATGTTTTCTGTTCTAAATACAGTTTTATAATGTTGGCTTAAAGTTTCAGATCATGGCAACATTTTCCACTTCAGTCGCACTTTCCATCACTTTCTACATTTTACATCCAGCTTGTGATTAAAATCCTGAATCCAGGGTTACGATCCATCATCAGCTGCTAATGGGTGTAATATTTACCAAACACAGACGTTCTGCTGGGGCCTTTCTGGTGGTTTCTGGATCAGATTCAGACTCATTCAGGACAAAACAGTCTTGTTAGAGCCCAATATGTAACAACGTCCTGAATTGTTGTAAAAAAGAATGTAATAAATCCCAAAATGTAATAACTGGTGGATAGTGTAACAAAAGTGCTGAGCCCAAAATGTAATAAAATAAATGTAATGGAACCCACAATGTAAGAAGTTGTGACATTTTGGGCAAAGTTTTAACTTTTTGGGCTCAGCATCTTGTTACATTATCGACCAGTTGTTACATTTTGGGTTTTGTTACATATTTTTTTTTTATAACAATTTGAGTCATTGTTACATATCGGGCTCTAACACAGCTGTTTCATACAGAGGATGAAATGATCGACTGTATAAATGGACTTTATTAGATAATTAAGAACTTTTTTTGAACTGCAATCTATAAAAAACTCCTCTAGATGAGGCCACAATTATAAATATAAACCTGGAAATGGTCCTTTTTTTTTTAAAGCCAAAAAGTACACTGCCACCATTGACTGATTTGAACTTGAATTTAGATTTCTTGCAGTGTTACATTACAAAACATAAACAACACTTGGTGATGTTTCATCCACACATAATCATAATTTGATTGTAAAGTCACTGTATCCAACATAAAGGTTTTTTAAGGACTTCATCTTCCAACCTTCAAATTGCCAAATCAGCAGCAACTGGAAGTGATTAGGTCCTAACCAACAAAACAAATCCACTCACCCTCCCGCCCTGTGTCTGCCCTCAGGTCACCGCAGATCTGCACCAGGTGCTGAGCTCCTACAACTACACACTGGAATACAGAGGCGTGGTCACAGTCAAAGGCAAAGGAGAGATGATGACCTACTTCCTCACCGGGGGACCCTCCAGTAGTTAACCCGCACTGAGTGATGAAGAGACACGTACGGGGAGGGGGGGGGGTTCGCGCCTTACGACACAACGAGCGGGCTCACGGACCTCTGACAGCTTACGGCGGACTGACTGAAGAAGCCTGAACAGCACTGAACCCTTCTCGAACCCTCGGCTACAAAAGGATGAGAGAATTCATCCCGGGGCGCTGGAGCCTGCAGAGGAGCTCCCGCCACCTTGAATCCGCCGTTGAGACCAAAGATGTCCCAATCAGAGTGTGAAGACGGATTTGGCCGGCTGCGCGAGTCGAGGTCCTAAAGGACAAACGCTCTCTAAGAAATTTGATTTGCTTCAATCTGCCAGATTTTCTGAAGGGTTTCCAGAAAAAAAAAAAGTAAAAAAAACAAAAACCCTGCAGGAGGAGCTGTGTGGCCTCCTCTCTCTGTCTCACTCTGCCTTTCTCCTGCTGAAGTATATACAGTATGTACATGTAAAACACATGTATGACTCCATGTACTGTTTGTAAAACATTTTGTCCATGTTGTTGTGATGCAGGTACAAATCTCTCAAGTGTGGACACTAAGCCAGCACTGCAGCACTCTCTCCGTCCTTGTATCGATATCTAATCACTTAAGTAATTAACAGATTGACAGTAAGTTATGTCTTACAGGTGAGGAGGTCCCGCTTTAAAGACTCTATAGATTGTTTTCTAAGAGCAGAGAGAAAGAAAAGGCTCCACACAGTGTTTATAGAGAGTTTTCAGTGTAAAATCACCACCTCACACAATAGTATCAGCAGCATAGAGGATGTCAGCGAAGAGCTTTTTACTAACCTTCAAAAACTTTTTTGTATTTTGAAGCATCGACCCTATGAGATATTTTAAGATTCTATATTTTGTACATTAATATATTAGAGAGCTATCTATAAACATCAGTGTGTATTCAGATGTACATACTGTATAACTCTCATGTTGGGATTTCAGAAGACCTCACTGGTGTTGCCTGATGTGTTAACATCTCGCCACAGCTTTGTAACGTTTAGCTTCAGCAGATGAAAACTCCTGAACCCACCCCCTCCCCCAGCCCTTTTTTTTTCTTGCTCTTTTCACTAAATCGATGTTTCTTTTGTTCGGCGGGAAGTCAACCTTTCCCCTGAGTAGATGCCGTTGATGATTTCCCCCTTTTGTTGGTGTGTTTCAGTGTCAGATGGAAAAGTGTCAAACTGAGCGCGGGTGCACTTTGAATGACAGACGCCGGGACAGAAATGCATCAGTCTCTGGTGCTCAAAAGCCATTTTTTTTGCACTCGGGTGCTTTCAGCCGTCCGCCTCTCGCTCGCTCAATCAGATGGTACGACCCAATGAATGTCCAATGATCTCCGATGAGGCCTTTTAAATATGGACTCTACACTGACAGTGGTGATAAAGCTCATCCTGTGGACAGGGACAGATGAGCACATGTGGAAATGTGCCCTTTTATCTACTGTTTCTTTATTATTATTTTTTTGTTCAGTATTATGCCGTCACTCAGCATGTCTTCAGACCAACGTCTCATAAACTTTATTTATAGCAATGTTGTTACCAAACACTACAGCTACTGTGGTTTGTCTCGGCAGAGTGCAGAGTACAGTGATCAGGACGTGAGTGTCAAACATCTTAGATCAAGGATAACACCAGCATTATTTACTGTCATCAAATGTCATTAAAAGACCAACAAGTCCTACTTTACTTTGTGCTATACCCTCAGTCCATGATCAATTCACACCTTGTCAAAACATTAATGTTTGTACTTTAAAACATGACTTAAACTGAAATTATTGGGCCTACATGTGTTGTAAACATCTCATACATTCAATGTGGTCAGAGTTTTAAAAATTACTTTGGGTTTAAATACAATCTATTAGTCAATAAACTGATTAGTTTTGTCATAACTTAATTACATTTTAGTTTAACTTTCATTAAAGTTAATAAAAAATAATACAAAAAAAAAAATACTGGAGCAAAAGCCTGAGTTCTGATTGGCCAGTAACAATGTGATGGCAGAGGTCTGGCCAATCAGAGCTCTGGTGCTGCTGCTGCCCAGTGGGCGGGGCTTCAGTTGATTGTAATAGATTATACATTTTTATATAAGCTTTTTTTTTTTTCTTTTTTAAAAAAAAAAGGTCAGAATTAGGAAATTATGAGAAATTTAATCGATAAAGTAGCAATTTGCATGTTATTATCTCTGATAATTTGAATGCAAATACAATCAAACATGTTACCTTTTTAAACTCATTAATTTTACATTAAGAAAAGTGAAAGTTCATTGTTATTTCAGTGGTACACTCATGATAACGATGGAGCATGTGGCCCACTTAAAAGTTTGATATCACAGTGGAGCCACGTGGGGCAGATGAATGCGATATGCGATCATTTCATTTTGGTCTTTTCATGGGATTTCATTGACAGTGAAAAAAGATCAGCCACAAACATGTTGATGGTTCAACTTTTAAAGTGAAAACTGAGACTTGTTTGTTTCTGAGTCTGTTAAGAGAAAAAGAGCCTGCACTGTCCTCTCTGCGGGTGTTTGTCTTGTTTATGTACTGTACTGCTGTAACACCAACCTCTACACACCACTACTAAAACTTAAAGCATCATCCCGTTTGACTCATTGACTGCAGTGTCCGTCTACACCCAGTGCTGGCCCCTGTTTTTATTGTGCGTGATGGTGCCGTTTGCAAACACGAGAAGTCGGGGAGAAGGCGCCGATCAGCGACGAGGGGTAAAGAGGAAACAGTCGATCACCTGCTTTTCATTCCTGCAGCTCATTGTTGTCACGATAACTGACGTCATGAGCTGAGGCCGGGTCCACTGCAAAAACAGCTTCAGAGACAAAACCGTGGGTTGTTTTTTGTTGTCATGTTGAACACTATGCTTTTTTTTTTTTTTTTTTTACAGTAAAATAAACTGCTGAGATGTTTCACAGGTACATGATTTCATCTTGATTTTTCCTCTGCTGCCTGCTCACTGAGTGACTTAGATTTAATTATTTACTTGGTGCGAGCTGGTGTCTCTGCAGCGCTCATATAGATTTATACAAGTTAACACTGTTGTCGGCGACACGTCTGCACATGCGTTGTTGGATTACCGTAATTACGTCACGGTTTGCGCAAACAGAAAAAATCCAACGGTTCCTGAGAGCTGAGATGTTGCACTTTACAATGAATGTGGTGTCATTACGGTAATTTCAGTAGCGCCTCTCCCAGAAGCCGGAAAAGTGCTAGGTGTTTTTAAGAGAGTAATAACAGTGACGATAAATCAAGAATTGCAGTAAAACAAAAAACGGATTTTGATTTTAGCGTTTTAGGGAACAAAAACACTGCAACTGCACATGAATGTTAGATTTTGCATGTTGAATTTGAAACCACCACGCTCATTAATGCATAAAGGATACAACCACACATAATTGAGATCATGAAAGACTGGTTATGTATTGTCTAAATGTAAATATATTGTAAGTAATACAAGATGTATAACAGTCATTAACAGCTGGACATTAACCACTGAACAGCCAGTGACAAGACAAATAAGTTTCAAATAAAGAAAAATTAATGAATAAATAATATACTTGTATAAATAGAATTTCAGCAATCAAGTGCAAAAAATCATGTCAACAACACAAA
>OOFC01030478.1:20073-35261 GCA_900323345.1 Pseudochromis fuscus | reverse complement strand
GAGTAGTAGGTGCTGAAGTAGATCCCCACCCCTGGGATGGTCCGAGCGAAGGACTACAGGGGCAGACAGAGGAGAGGACGGTTTGTTTTGTAGATGCATTGTGACTCATGAAGTTGTGACCAAAAAGGAGGAGTGTGTCCTCACCGGTGAGACACCTTTCCACAGTCCCAGCAGCCTCTCTGTCCGCACCACGCTGAGCAGCACCGACACCATCCCCACTCTGCCCGAGCTGAGACAACAACATCCACACCAGCAAACATGAGGCACATGTGATCCACGTGTGACAAAGGTTTAGCTGAGGTTAAAACTTTTTGTGTAATCAATAAAGCAGATCTGGGAAAGCGGCCAATGCTGATAACTGTACATGTGTGTGCATCTCACCCGGGCTGCACGCCGCTCTGCAGCGTCTGCAGACGGGTCTTGACCAGGTCCAGAGGCTGGAACAGCAGCGTGGAGCAGGTCCCGCTGAGCGAGCCGCACATGAAGGCTTTGATGGCTGGGTGAGCCTGAGAGCAAAACAGATCTTTAAGATGTATCTCTACATCTTTCTGGTTTGAATCCTCTCTGCTCCAAACGCTCTGCCACTTCCTTGTACGATGCAGATTTGTGTCTCTGAGGCAGCTACAAGTCAGATGTACCACCACTGTATTTCTCAGAGTTTCTCTAATAACAGCCTCGAGTGGTTTTCCATCACACATACAGTCTCCCCTTGATTTAAACCATCAGCATCTCATGCTACAAACATCTTTTCAGCTGTATTAGACTACAGGATACAATGCTGGGAAAATGTGCACTTCTTTATTCTGCAGCTTAAAAAAATCTTCAGATTAAATGTCTCCTATTTAAATCCTTCAGAAAATGTGTTATCAATAAGTGTTTAGCTTCTTAGGAACTTGACATTTGACAATTGATTCTTTCAGCACATTCACATATATATATATATTTATTTACATTAAAAATGATTTTAGATCAAACACGAGGCATAAAACTCATTTAACACTTATACTGCACAGCTTAAATGAACTACTTCAAGCTGTGCACATAGACAATTGACTCTACACTTCTTTTTTCAATGTACTTGAAAAAAACCCCAAAAAACAATAAATTATGCAATATCCAAACTTCTGGTATCATTAACTCGTGATGTAACAATAGAGTTTGCTCACTGAATCTAATGATCCAGCAGCTTTCTTCCTGCCCTCCTTAACTATCACTTGAATCTGCAGCTCTAACTCTCTGGACCTCTGGACCCTCTCACAGTCTGGGCACACAAAGTAGGCTAAGACAGATAATCAACTCACCAGTGAGAGCTCCATAGCTCTTCAGAATGACAATGGTTGTTTTTCCTCGAATGCACAGAACTGCCTTTGGCTCCTTCCCTGTTGGATCTTTCACACTGCTGCTGTCCACAGTGCACCACACCTGAACACAGCAGAGAGAGGTCACAAAGTGGCCTTTCAATAGTGGGATTGGACAGAGAGAGCAGTCTGCTGCAGATAATGAGGAGAACACACATCACCCGACCCACACTGTTTCTTATTCACCCAACACACAGCTGTTCATTAACTAACTACAGGGGCGTGCAGCCCATTAGGATGGATCCGGTGTGTGACACCCCGTAGCATGGATGTAGAATATTAAACTAAGTCTGGATGGATTCAGCAGGGAGAGTTAAAAAGTTTTTTTTATATATATATATACATATAGGCCGATAACAATACAGTACATACATACAGTGGACATGTTGTAATTAACCCCCCCTTGTAATTTAATACAATTCCAGACTTATTAAAATGAGACGTCTTAGCAGCACATGGCTCTACAAAGAAATACATACAAAGAAAAATAAATGTAACACCATAACAACCTAAGAATAACAGCAAATGTTTTTATGCACGTTAATATGATCTTAAATGTCGATATTTACATTTCCTGACAGAATTATGAATTAAAAAGGCATCACAAGTCTTCTTCAGGTGCTGCTACTCTTCATATTTGACTTAGTGATGTAGAGAGGATTCAATGGAGAGGTCGTGTTCATCTGACGCACCTTATCATTTGAAGATTTCTCTCCGTCGAAGGGCTGGTGTATGATGTCAGTGAGGGTCAGCGTGTATTCTCCTCACCGTCTGTAACCACAGACAGCACAGACAGACCTGAACCCCGCAGCAGCTCCGCACTATAACCGCAAAACTGACACCTGCCTCATTGATAACTTCAACCGGCCGGTTCCAGTTTTACTACAAGTACTCTCGCAATGCCAGTCAACCCCGCCCACCAGAGAGCTGCTGGCTTCTGATTGGTTAACTAGCAGTCTGACAGTCACATGAATAAATTTTCTAAAAAACTTTATTGATAGTCGAATTCCAACAGTGTACGCAACAACACAAATAAATAGAGCAAATAAAGAACCCGAGAATTTAGATTTGATATAAAAACGAGACTAAAATTTGCATTGGATAGTAGCTTAGGATATATTTGAAAATATTTCACTTTGTCTTCTGATAAAAACAACAAAAAAAGAAAGATATTGCTTTGAAAAGGGTGTAATACAACAAAATTTAACTCTAATCAATGCAGTGTACATTACAGTTCAGAAATGTAATTTTTAAAAAAGAAATTACAATCATGCATTTTAATTGACTGTCAATATCTATTCAGTTAGAAAGAATAATACATAGGTGAAGGAAAGAGTTAATAAATTCATATTTTAATTACTGCTTGAGCTTCTGTTGATTTTATTAAATCACTGAGCTTGATTACAAATGTAAATGTAATAGAGGTGAATATCACTAATAAGTGAGGTAATTTTTTTTTGGTGCATTTTAAGTATAAGCAATTTTCCATTAAAAAGGTGAAAACAGATGGACTAAAAAGTTACTATCTAAAAAAATATTCTTTTGCTTTCGTTATTTTAAGTCAGTAGTTTGTGTTATTAAAAAACCTGTTCCACCTAATACAATTTACTACTCTATAAGACAAAGTACTAGAAATAAAGCTCTCTCACCAACACTGCCCCATCCTTGTTTACTTATCTCACTCTGTGGTGAAACCGGTTCTGGCTTGCTTGTGCTTTGATTGCCTCATATAAAAATAAAAAACCCCGACTGCCCCCTCGTGGTGATAATACGACATTTCAAAGAGAAACTGTGGCCATCGAACTTCAAACTTTACCCTCCTCTAGAACTGAACAGCTCCTGTCACACGTGCAAATAAACATCACTAGGAAAAGGATAGCAGTTTAGAAAGCATCTTTAATTGCAATAATACCAACATTTCACAACATGATTTCCATTGCAGAGGTGCAGACAGACAAACATTACAAATAATTGAGATGCAGTTTTTTTCTTTACTTGGATTTGTTTTGTATTTTAAGTGCGAAAGTTGTGATCCTTTTTTTTTTTTTCTTTTTCTTTAAATTGTGAGCTCTTATTTTTAAGTAACACATTCCTCTCACTTTCCAGCAGTGTGAGCCAAAAGCCGACCCTGGGCACAGCCTGTGAGGAGGAGGGGGGTGGGGGGAAATAAATCCTCTCGAGACAGAAAGCTCGTGTCTCTAAAGAACTGTTTATCTGATACATCTACTCACAACCTGACCACACATGAATGCAGTCAGAGTTTATAGTGTACATAAGGTTACAGTGATGAATCTGCCTTTGGTTCTCAACAACCTCACCTCCCTCCTGTCTCATCAAGCTGTGCCCTGAGAATACAGTGTGTGCAGTGAGTAAAAAAACAAAACAAAAACAACCCCACCACCCCATTAAACTTTACCCTGAACATTAACAGAAACACTGATAGTGATAAACAGAAGAAAAATCAATGCATGTCCAGAAAATAAACCCTGCCCAATAGATCTTAGCTGCATTTAAGGCCTTTAGTGTGTGTGTGTGTTGGCAGTGTACGCACACATACCGACTGAGCATGTGCACGGTCTAACCAAAAAGATTCTCCTTCACCGTTTCAATGAAACACACAAATGCAGTGGTTTATAATGTCTAGGCTAAAGTGTGTTTTTTTTTCCATCACATCAGTGCAAAATTAGAAAATTTCTGCACAACCACAATCAAATGCCTTCAATATGTCAGAGTCTCCAATTGTTACTTGAATTCTGTCTCCAATTTTTTCCACATGAAATGTGTGTAACAAATGATCAAGCCCAAAAGCATAGTCACAAGTGCTAATTGCAGCTAAATTGATAGAATACATTTCAGCATATAAACCTTTATAGACTGAGGCGAGAGCGAGCGCATAATAAACATGAAGCACTTCCATTCTTAACCGTTATAAAAACGTCTGCATAAAATACAATTCTATAGATTGAGATATTACTTTGGTCCCCTTCCAGTAATCTGTCTTCATTCATGTATATTTTTTTCTTTGTTTTCTTCAATTAGAAAAATAGATCCTAAATTAGGACTATTATAAGTGGAATGTTTCCTTATAAAAATATTCTTTTCTTTTTTTATTCCCAGAGAATGAAAAGTGAAAAACGAAAAATTTGGCCCAAAAATAATGCGAGTATTTGTCAGCATGGCGATTGTCCGAGTTTACTGGCTTGTGTGTGTGTGTGTGTGTGTGTGTGTGTTAGAGAGTGTGTGTTAAGAATGCATAGATTGTCACTGTTGCAGAGATCAGACTGTCGCAGAGCTGAACTTGCTGAGGAATGAGCTGAATCCCTGTCTCTAGCCTGGACAACATTCTCATGTTTGTGTTCCTCTGTTCAGGAGTTACAGTAATGTGTGCTCGTATGTGTATCTGGGTCTGCCTGTTTATGATGCAGTTCTAAAGGAGTCAAGCTGTTCATTCAGGCTTGGGCTCAGGGGTCTCGCTCTTGGGTTCGCTCTCCTCGTCGCTTTCAATGGTGCCACTGCGGGGAACAGCACGGCGCAGGAAGGTGTGGTCACCACGCCTGAAGAAGAAAGAAGACAAGTGATTAAAATCCTGTTGTGATTCTGAATTGTTAGGTTATAATGTCCTGTACTGGGACCGCTACATTCATCTGTGTATCAAACTGCATTACAGCCACTTCTCCCACCTGAGCTTGCTCTTGAGGGTGTTGACTTCACGGTTCATGGCATCCGCGGACTCCGTGGCGTCCTCCAGCTCCCTCTGCAGTTTTCTCCGGTTGGCGTTGGCTCTCTGAGCCTCCTCCTCAGCCTCCTCCAGCTGACGCTTCAGCTGCTTCATGCGAGAGTTAGACTTGTCGACCTGAAATGAAACACAATGAGTTAGCGGCAGAGTAGTACTACAGTTCTATCCAAGAATATTTAATTTACCAACTGTCAACTTATTTTCTTTCATGATAATATTCAGCTCATAGTAGAACTCTGATGATACCCCAACGACCACTGACCTGGTCCTTGTACTGCTCAGCGTTGCGCCTCTCGTCATCCACCTGCAGGATGACTTCCTTCAGTTTCTTCTCGGTGCGTCTCACTAGCTTGGTAGCGGCCTGTCTCTCCCTAAGATCAAAGCAAGATAACATACGGTTGGCCTGTATAACCCAGTGATAGAGCAGATATCCAAATCTTTTGCTTAAGTAAAAGCAGCAACACCACAACACTAAAATTCTGAATTACATGTCTGAAACACTCAGAGCACAAACTTCCACCAAGTAATAATCCAGTTGTACTGAAGGTAACAAACATAACCCCCTCATCAGAGGTCATTAAGCTCGTCTTCTCTCATCTCCGTGGCCTTTACCTGGTCTCCATGTCCAGCTGTTCCTCCAGCTGAGCGATCTTTGCCTCCAGGGCAGCCATGTTGGCCTTGTACTTGGACTTGATTGTTCCCTCCAGCTCCTGCAGCTTCAGCCTCAGCTCCTTGTTCTGGCGCTCCATCTGAGAACGAGCCCCTTCGACACGCTGACAGGTGCTGCGCTCTGCGGTCAGCTCCACGTTCATCTGGTCAGTCTGAAAATTAAAAAAGGGACTCGTCACCTAACTACAACTGGGGGCTGATCACTTTTGTATCGATGTAAAATCTTTTATTCCACATATAACAATCAATTATTTTGTAATTGGGTACTGAAACAAGATATAAATTGCTTAAACTTCACAATGACACTTGTGCTTATAAACTGTGGAGCATGAGCCTACAGACCTGCAGCATTGCCTTCTTCAGCCGGTCGTTGGTCAGCTCGGAGTTGCACTGCTCCTCCTCCAGCTCCTCCTCCAGCTGAGCAATACGAGCTTCCAGACGTCTCCTCTCATCTGCAATCTGAGCACTGACGACAGGAGAAAGCACACAAACAACAGGAAATGATATTAACACATGATGCAAACAACTTCCAGTTTGTTCATGGTACTGTAAAAGTTGACAAGTCTTACTTCTTGGCGGCCTGGTTGTTTATCTCATCCTGCAGCTCATCTCTCTCCTGCTGGGCCTGTCTCTTCACTCTCTCTGCAGCCGCCAGCTCCTGCACCCCAACGTATGATTAAAGAGCGATCAGTTAAATCCTGCAACAGAAGCAGGGAAACTGAAGAGAAAATGAGGAGTGCACACCAACCTCCTGCATCTGGATCATGTCAGCCTCCATGCCCTTCAGCTTCTTCTCGCTCTCCTTGCTCTGGGTGAGGATCTCCTCTCTGGACATGCGAGTGTCATCCAGCTCCCGGACAAGTTCCTTCATCTGGGCCTGAGAACGAAAACATGGGAAACCTGAGCAAACTGGAAACAGATTCTGTATTTGGTATGAAACTCTTTTGTTGTTGTATTTACCTGTAATTTCTTCAGCTGTTTCAGGGCCTCGTCGCGGTTCTTGTTGGCCATGTCGATGCCCGCCTCCAGCTCCTTCAGGTCCAGCTCCAGCTTCTTGCGCGAGGCCACGGCGGCAGAACGCTGTTTCCTCTCGTCCTCCAGCTCCAGCTCCATCTCCCGCACCTGAAGGAGGCACATACATCGTTTTCACTTTCAAGAAACTGCACCTGGATGCTGAAAACCCTCTCAGCAAGGAGTCATGCCCTTTGTTTTCACAGAGGTAAAAACTTATTGTCACAACTTAAAAAAAAAACAAAAAAAAAAACAAAAAACGTGTAAATGTTGAGAGCTGAAATAGCTTCATTATAGCAAACTTATAAACACATATCATTTGATTTACAAAAAGGAAAAGATAAAGCATGAAGGTGACAAAAGTTGAACATTTTAAGTCTGTGAAAATTGAGTTAGTCTGAGTTAAATTGATGTACAAATACTGATTCATGGTGTATTTGTATCTGTAACACGAGAACTATCATAAGACATAGATGATCTGGAAGAGGTTTCCCCACAGGAAGCAGAGAACAGGAAGTCTTTACATCCATACCTGTTTAACCAGCGCTCTCTTCTTCTCCTCGCCCATCTCATCACGTCCTGCCAAGTCCCTCTCATACTGAGCCTTCAAGGCCTGCATGTTGACCTCCAGACGCAGCTTGGCGTCCTCCGTGGCCTGCAGCTCATCCTCCAGCTCCTCCAGTTGAGTCTTCATCTCCTCCAGCTGCTGCTCCATCGCACGTTTGCCCTTCTCCAGCTCGTGGACCTGCAGACCGGGGAGGACGATTTTCAGATAAGAACAGACTGACAGCATAGAAACAAACGAAGCTCAAGAAACATTTTCCAGACTTACGTTCTTGCCGACATCGTCCTTGGAGGAAACCAGGTCCTCCATCTCAGCCCTCAGCAGTTTGTTGTTGCGGTCAAGCTCATCCTTGATGTCCCTCAGAGACTCCAGCTCCCGGGTTAGAGCCAGTGCCCGGGTCTCCTTCTCGCGGGCCTCGGCTTCAGCTCGGTCACGTTCTTCTGCATATCGGGCGGAGATGTTTTTCTCCTCTGCCAGCATCTGCAGAAAGTCACACCAAGAAGTTTGTGAACATCAAATAAAGATATGATGCAGACTCCTTAAACCTTTGATACTGAACATGCTCAGTGGCCCACCTGGTCAAACTTCTTCTGCTTCTTCTCCAGGTTGGAGACGATCTGTCGGAGATGATCCTGATCGACTACCATGTCGTCCAACTCTTGCTGGAGGCGTGTCTTGGTTTTGTCCAACTTCTCGTAGGCAGCACATTTCTCCTCCAGGCGCTGGTTGACTCCCTCCAGGTCTCTGTGAAGCCTCTTCTTTCCTTCTTCTGCGCTCTCCAGACACCCAGCGTCCTGCTCCAACTTCTTCCTCAGTTCAGCAAGCTGTATGGAAGTAACATGGATGTGGGGTTAATTCAAACAGTTCAGTGACTGCACCTTTCTGTTGTTGTGCTGAGGACACCGTGTGTTTTACCTGAGCCTGAGCAGTGACAAGCTGCTTCTCCACATTCCTCTTGCCTTCTTCTTCTTCCTCCAGTTGTTCTCTCAGGCTGTTCTGTTCGTCCTCTAACTGCCGCAGACGAGTGCCGAGCGACAATTTGCTGCGTGTCTCTTCCTGGAGCAGTTCCTGTTGTAAAGATGGACACGTACAGCTATAGGTAGCAAATAACTGATGTCTGCAACACGGTGGAGTCTAATAATAATTTATAATTTCACTGTGCTGAGCCTGTGCATACATTCACGCCTGCAACAGAATAAACAACGACTACAATGTGGGTCTGTGGCAGCGCACCTGGACGTCCTGAAGTTGGGACTCCACAGCAGAGCAGTCTTTGGTTGCCTTGATGGATTTTCCCTCCACCTCACACAGCACGCTGCTGACGTTTTCCAGTTCAGCCTGAGGACAAAGGACAATAAATAAAACCACTGGACATAAACAACAAGTCAACACTTTTTCAGTATGCAGATTTGAGGCTTTGCTGAAAACAAAAACCACCAGACGAACACTCATACCTGCACTTTTGAAAGTTTGTCAGCCATCTCGACCCTCTGCCGCTCACTGTCTGCATATTTGACCTGAAGCTCCTGGACCATGGCTTCAGCTTTCTTCCTGCGATGTTCTGAGTCTCCTTTGCCCTGCACCAGTGACTGCAGCTCAATGGTCAGCTCATTCCTCTCGGACTCCAGGGCTTGTTTGGCCTTTTCCATAGACACTTTGTTCTGCAAGGGAGGAAAAATAATGGCATTCATTCATTCATCTTCTATACCTGCTTATCTGAAAGGTAAGGTAAGGAGATCTGATGGAGTCTATCCCAGCTGGCAACTGACGAGAGGCTAGGTACACCCTGAACAGGCCATATTTATATCACCACCATCATCAACTGTTATAATATTATAATAAATCATCAGGTCTGTAAACTGTACCCTCTTAGCCTGCTCCAGCTGCTCATTGAGCTCGTCGAAGGCCTGACTGTGTTTCTGTCTCATATCGGAGAGCTGCATCTCGTGGACTTTGGCTTCTTCGTCCAGAGTCTTTTTGAGCTGTGCGACTTCCGACTCACGTTTGGACCTACGCAGAAAGAGCAGAGCAGCGGTCAGTCCAAACGTGTTGACATGTTCAGTGGACATCATGCAACTTGATGGGGAAAAAGCTGCACGTGTCCCAGGACTATTATCTTTACCTGAGTTCTTGCTGAGCAGCGGTAGAGTCCAGGGTGTCCTCCAGCTCGGTCTTGAGGGCCTCCAGCTCCTCTCCCAGGTCCCGGCGGTGTTTCTCTGCCTTGGTACGGGCCTGCCTCTCCAGCTCCAGATCTTCTTGAAGTTCAGAGAGCTGAGCCTCCAGCTCACGGATTTTTTTCTGAGCCAGGTTCTTCTGCGCAGCCTCCTCCTCGATTCTTAAGTGAAGAGTAGGTCGGCAAAAATGAGTAAAAAGAGCAGGAACTGACCATCAATTACAACTGACTGATGTAATGGGCACACAAAAAGATATTCTTCAAATTACCAAATTATTTTTCAATTTCAAAACAACGGTCTTGAGAGTTTACACAGACCTGGCCAGAGCTGCCTGGAGCTCTTCTTCCTTCTTAGCCAGCTGTGCACGGAGCTCAGCGATCTGGGCCTGCAGCTCAGCGATCTGATCGTGTATCTCAGTGAAGTCGCCCTCCAGCTTGCGTCGGTTCTTCTCCAGCTCTTGACGCCCCTTTTCTTCCCTGCGCAGACGGTCTGTCAGGAAAAAAACAAACAGCAAATATCAAGTTACAGACTTAAATAAGAAGAGTTGCCTGTGATAACACCTTGATCTGTTTTGGCACAGTAAGATCTACAGTAGTTATCATGGAAGTTAGTGAACATCCCCTCAGTTGGGTTTTCTTCCTACCTTCCAGGTCTGTGATCATGGCCTCGTGTTTGGTCTTGAGTTTCTGGAGACTCTTTGATTTCTCCTCCTCTTCCGCCAAGTTGGTGGTGAACTCAGAGATCCTCTCCTCCATCAGCTTCTTCTCCTGTATTCACAAACACAGTAAACAATACGTCCAGTGAGGGGGGGGGACACTTGGAGATTTTAGTTTTGTCCCAACACTCTGAGCTATTTCAAATGTCTTTATCCTAACCTTGAGTAGTTTGTTGTTCTGGTCATCAAGAACCATAACATCCTCGTCCATCTTCTTCATCTTGGCCTCCAAGGTGACCTTCTCCAGCTGGAGCTTTTGTCTGGCCGCCTCCTCCTCATCCAGCTGCTGCTCCAAGTCCTGTGTGCAGATACACGGCAGAAATTATGTTGAGTGTTTGTACACATTTAAATGCATGTGCGTGTGATCTCTTCCAACTTACAGTAATATTTTGCTGCATTTTTTTCTTTTCTGACATCAAATGAGAGGCGCGTTCCTCCTCCTCCTCCACACGGGCCTCCAAGTCGTGGAGGATCTCTTCCAGTTCCTGCTTCCTGGCAGCCAGACGGGCTCTCATTTCCTCAGCTTCGGCACAAAGTTCTGTTTCTGCCTGAAGCTGCTCCTGCAGGGCCATCTTCTCAGCACTCAGCTAAAAGCACAGCCAAAGGATAACTTCAATAGTGTGCACAATACACTCAAGAATCAATGAATTGCAGGGCAGGGATTGTTCTACATTTAACTTTGGTTTCTTTCCGTTTACCTGCTGCTGTTTGTCCTCCATCTCCCGGAGCTGCAGTTCAGCATACTGCTGCTTCTCCTTCACTTTGTTCAGCTCATCGTCTTTAGCCTGCATCTCCTCCTCCTGCCTGCTCACCTGCAGCAGAGGCTTCACCTGAGGAGAAAATTGTAAAAAGAAGGAGGGTTAGAAAAGACAAAAAAAGACAAGAAAGAAATCAGGTAGACAAAGTTGTGAAGTGTAACCAAGATGTCGTAGGAGACTGAGGTTCACCTTGGTGAAGAGCCTCCACCACTGCCAGTTCCTGAGTTTAAGATAAGCAGCACAGTTCCTCTGGATCACCTTCATAGCAGTCAGCTGCTGCTGTCTCTTTGCAAAAGCCCTAAAAACAATCAGACACAGAGAGTTACCCTTTATCTTACCATGACTTTTAAAGCAGATGCTTCAAGAATTACTCTTTTTGTTTCATCCATGTTACTCGACTGCACATTAAACACCAGGGTGAGTTTCCTACAATGATGCTGGACAAAATAAATACTGAGCTGCTGTCACTCAATATAAAACACTGTCAGCAGCACCCTGAAAACAACAGAGGGGTCATCTCTTACTTGCGGGCCACGTAGCCTCTGCACCAGGCCTGGAAGCTGATGATGATGTCGGTGATCTTCATGTCCCTCTCCTCCTCCAGGTGAGCGAGGACTCCGGCTCTGAAGAAAACTTTACTCTGGCCGATGCGGTACAGGTTGGGATCCAGCTCCAGACTTTGGATCTGACATAAAAGGGAATATGCTCACTCACACTTCAAAGGATGCAGCGTATCATGGAAACTGGATTTTATAGTAGCCTCCTCACCATGAGCACACAGGCCTGCTTTCCATCCATGAAGCCCTTGGGGATGGCGTTGGGGGTGAGGATCTCATACCTGGGAGAGGGACAGGTGATAGGATGTTAAACAAAAAACAAACACATAACCTGCTAGAGAGAAAGACACAGTGAGAGCAGTGTTATTATCCATCACCTCTGTCTGAACTCCTGGAAGACGATGCGGTTGGGGAAGCCCTGTCTGCAAATACGAATTCCCTCCAGCACACCGTTACACCTCAGCTGGTCCAGAACCAGGTGGGGGTCCAGTTTTCCAGCCTGTGGATGTGAACATTAGCAGATCAATGACAGAGACCTTTTTCCTGGTCAACAAAACCACAGAAACTAAACCTGGCAGCTAAATTATAAAACAACCTTTTTGAGACAAATTTGACGTAGAGTTTGACAGTTTTCACACATCAGGAAACTGGTGATTTTGTGGTTTTCTGTACTTGTGTTTGAGCGTGCGGGTTATTGGTTTATTCATTGATCAGAGACTAAAAAACAAGACTGAAAATCTCTACACAGACAAACTAATGAATATCTAATGGTTATTTAGACAGTAATTACAATAAAACCACAATAAAATGTATTTTTTCCACTATAATTCTTTGTTTTGTGAATGAAACTGTCAATTTGAAGGTGATCCTCTGCAGCACAGACCTGAAACTATTCTACAAGATCTCAGTTCATTCCTTGTATTTCTAAAGGATCCACGAGTGGAAACATCCTCTGAGAGAAGCCACAATTTATCCAGGAGAAAAGAAAAAAAAAAAAAGCTTACTGAATAACTTATACCAGCATTCAACTTCACCTTATGTAAAACTGAACTGTTTTTCTTTGCTCATATGCATTGTCCTGTTTACAAGTTTCAGGCACTGGTTCTTTTTGTGTCACTCCTGCACTGCACACTTCTTCCTACACACATATTTTGTTATTTCATTTTTCTGTATTTTTCTTTATTTAAATATTTTCCATACTAGGAGCAAATTGACACAAGAATTTCTTTCGGTGTTAATGAGGTTCTGTCTGATCTTATCCGATACCTTTTTCTCGTGGTTGGGAATGATGCAGCGAACAAAGTTGGGGTTCGTGTTCCTCAGTGTGGCCATGAGCTTGGACAGTTGTTCCTTGTACAGCTGACCCACTGTGCGGAACATGCCTTTGCGGGTCTTAAAAGCACCGGGCATCTCCGACATGGACACCTTATCCAGCCCCACGATACGATCCACTGAAAGAAGAAATAGTAGAAAAGGAAAAAAGGAAGGGGATCCAGAGAGAGGAGAAGTCAGCTGTGTTTCAGTTATTAAAGTGGAATATTTAACCAGGCAAACCAAATGCATATCACAAGGAAGAATGAATATGACTATTGTCTCTCCGCTGCCTCCTGGTAAACACCAGGAGAGAGAAGAGGTGGCTCATAAAACCAGGACCAGTGAAACACCACACAAAGACCAAGTGAATGTGGAGGGAAACAGGATTCAGGAGGATGACAGAGGAGAGTCACAAAAAGCCAGTGAAGTGTGGAAAGATTACACACCATAACCAAAAATAAAAAAAATCAGTGCAATGGGTGGAGGATTTTTCAACTCTTAACACGGCCAGTTTGTTGTCTTTGAAGTGAAAACTATGTGTGATGATTGACTTCAATATGTATGTGCATCAGGAAGGTGACAAACTTTGGCGGTTGCAGTGGGCTTCTATTGTTTGTGGTGACAAAAGAAATAAACAACAACCATAAAACAAACCAAACCCATGCAGTATATACCCATTGCTGCAGTACCCATGACCAACACCAGGAGTCCCCAAACAACACTATCACACAGAGGGAGAGAAGGAGAGTTCAATGACAGAGTAACAAGTGGTAAGACGACCAGAAGATTTTGTTACTGCACAGACTCACAAAATTTACTGACATATTGTGGAAGATAAAATTAGGAAAAATGGACGACAGAGGATTCAAAGTGGAACATGTGGAAAAACAGCAGGAAAAAGAGAAGGAACAAAAATACTACATAAAAGAAATGGAAACGTTTTCACCTGAATCTGAATCTGAGTGCAGAATAGGAAAACGCTGATAAAAATAGGCTCTCTGACAATTCTGTACCTCTGAGACCCAATAAAAAAAAAAAAAAAAGACAGACAAAATGGGGCCATACAGAGGAAGAAATGGATGGAAACGACCAATGGGATTTGAAAAAAGGTAAAAACAAAGGACCACACACCAGACAAGTAAAAAGAGAAAGAAAGCACGATGAACAAGAAGCCAACATGAAAAATATTTCCAATTCAGGTCCCGCCCGGAGTGAAGCTGGGATTCCCGGGTTGACGCAACAATTCGACATCTGGCTCAACTCACCGTCCTTCCAGAGCTCAGACACAAACTTGTCAGTGGACTGGTTGAGCAGCGACGCCACATTGTCATTCAAGGGGTCCATGTTCTTCATCAGCCACTCATCTGCCTTGTAGTCCACCTGAGGAGGGACATTTGGACAGACATTGTCAAGAAATTGCCAACTGAAATACACTGAAGAGAGGGCATCATCACCATGAAGTCTTCTGTGTTTACCTTGCCAGCATAATGGATAATAGAGAAATCTGCTTCATCCTTCAGTTTCTTGGGCTTGAAGAACTTGGGGTGTTTGCCCTGCTCCTGCAGCACCTTCTCCACAAAGCTCTTGTCTGTGGCCTTTGGAAACCAGCACTCCTCATCCAGCAGAGCAAGGATACCAGGGGGACTGGCCTGGACACAGGAGAGAGCAGGAGGTAATGCCTGAAATACTACTGAACATCGACCGAGGCATAATCTAGCTGTCCTAATGTAATAGGGTGAACACTGTTGCTTTCTTGTTGAATGTTAAAACATTTGCAGATTATACTATTATTCAATCATGTGTTCCTTAATGCCCTATGATAACAGACAAACCAACTAAAACAGACAAAAACAAAGATGTGTGAGTACTGATATAGAAATAACCAGTAAGTTAATGCTTGGGCTATGTAAATAAAAAACTGAGAGCCTGTATTTATAATGTCTAACACTACTGTTCTGTTGTATGAAGGAAACAAAAAAAAAATGATCAAAATTAAATAAACAAAACTTGTCAGGTGAGTGAACTTTGCAAACTCACAGGTTTCTCGATGAGGTCGATGCAGGGCTGCAGGTCGAGGCCGAAGTCGATGAAGCTCCACTCGATGCCCTCCCTCTGGTACTCCTCCTGCTCCAGGATGAACATGGTGTGGTTGAAGAGCTGCTGCAGCTTCTCGTTGGTGTAGTTGATGCACAGCTGCTCAAAGGAGTTCAGCTAGAAAGACACAAGAGAAACAAAATGAGAACATTGAGAATCATTTTTAGTATAGTTGTAAAGTCGAGAACTTTTTTTTTTTTTTTTTTTTTTTTTAAGTGTATTTTAAGTTTTTTTGTT
>OOFC01030478.1:0-10129 GCA_900323345.1 Pseudochromis fuscus | reverse complement strand
ACCCCTGCCTCTCTCCATCTTCTATCAACACGCTGTCAGGCTGCGCTACAGCTGACGTCCATCACCGCTCGCCCCGCCCACTAACCCATCTCTGCTCCACCGGCCCCATCCTGCAGCAGAGCGTGGGGCAAATTAGTCCGACCGTGCCTCCCTCTCAGCTGGCAGCCAGCCTCCTCCTCCTCTGCCTACAGTCGCCTTTGCCTCCCCTGTCCAGAATCATGACCGCCCCCTCCACCCCCCCGCCTCTCCTGTTTATCCAGTCTTTTCAGGGTCGCATTCCTCCCATACTCACCCTTTATCAGGGAGAGACTGTGAGCAGAGGCATTCCACAAATTTCTGTCCTCTATTCCTCCCTCCTTACATCTTTCTAAGACCTATTTTCTGACGTGCTTCTTCCAGTTTTTGCCCTTCCCTTATTCCCATCAATCAACAACTCAAGTGTTCCCTGAAGGGTTTCACACAGGGGGAACATCACGTCACACTGTTAGCACACCCAGAGCTGCTTAGATCCAACAGACCTGAGCGCTCTTCTCTCAACAGCGTTCCCATGCTTCTTTAAAATTCACTTGACCATTATCTCGCTCCACTACATTCGGATCAGTCGACCTCATGCTGGGTTGCTTATGAGCCATGACTGATTATAATCCCTGTAGCTTTGTTGTTTGGCAAAAACAAGAAGTGAAACAGAACAGGCTGAACACACCCAAGGCTCTGATTTGCAAAATGTTACAACAGGGAGACATGTTAGCCACCATCAAAGTATCTTAATCTCTTAAATGCTGGTCGTATTCCTCACTTAATTATTAGTCATTTCTTTTGGTTGACATCGTTTTTACTTCAAACTTCATTTACATTAACTTACTGGTTTAAAAATATAATACATCACATGACTTATCTTGCCTGGAGCAATTTCGACCAATCGTATTACTACATCCACCTGTCAATCAATCTACTGTTAGCAGCTTAGTTCAGATTACCACCAGAAAACGCTAGTAGCAGCTGTAGTAATAATTAGTAGTTGGTTGGAATAGTATTTTTAGCATAAGGGTATCTTTAGTTTTAAGTGTTGACATGGATTATGATGTTAATCAAGTTGCTAACGATTAAATTAGAAACAAAAAGTTACAAGTTTCACTGAACATCTCTTCAGTTCGGTTGCTAGGTGACGATAAACAAATGTCTGCTGGTGTGGGTGGATGTGTTTAGCAGTGCAGCACATGTAGTGGTTTCTGTTCTTTATGTATAGCTAATGTCATCTAGTAACGTTAGCTATTGGGTTTTGCTGTGGTTCAACGGTCCAATCAAATTGCTCTAAACTGTTTGTCCCGCCTTCATATCCTGTTTTTGCTGGAATACGTCACCATGCCGAAGTCAGATGCTCTCAAATTGTTGTTTCAGTGACACTTTAATGTCGACTGAATTTGATTAAAATTAATAATCAAGAAAATCTCCATCTAATTAGTCTGTAAAACATTAGAAAACATGTGAAGAAAATTCCCCATCCACACCCAACCAGATTCCTCTAATTGTTTTTTCCCCACAAAGAAAATCAGCTAAACCTCAGAAGAAAAGAGGAGTCCGGTGTGTTGATGTCTGCCTCAGTCCGACTCGCATGTCTGACACAGATAACTCAGTGACACACTTCAAACTACCTCTCCAGAGAGAGGAATGAGCACTAAAATTACTCTAACAGCCATTCTAGTTTGACAAGAGCTGTTCTATTTAGAAAGTAGAGAGAGGAGCCAGTTTTAGATCCCGGCCTTTCCTGGTGGAGCTTCACAGTTTTAGTGAGACATGAATGTTGACTTGACGCTGAGATAAAACAGCACGCCTTAACACTCATCACACCCCCTACTTGAGGCTCAGGTTCATGTGGTCCTCCTGCCAAGTTCTCAATAATCCTGTAAGGATCCAGGTTTCCCTGATTCGCTGTGACTGTGGAGCAACACTTGGCTGTGAAAACACTCACTATCTATTCTGCTGAGACCCACTTCTGAGGAGATTAGCTGGTCTAGATATCCATAACATGGATTACTCATTAACTGAATACATGGCGGTAGATAGGACACACCGTCATTCTCAAACCGACACTTGGCGAAGACTTGTGAATTTTATGGAAGCTGACCGAGAAACCATTAAAGGATTAGACTCTAAAAATGAAAACAGAGTTAGCGCTATCCTGTCAAAGGGGGCAGCACACTTGAAAGAGGAAGAGGAACCATAAAATAAATAACACGAGGAAGAGGACGGAGGCTGTTTTCTAAAACTGGATCAGAGAGACCAGAGTGTGGTTACAAACAGAGGAAGTAAGGCAGGAGCCAGGACTCTGAGAAGGATGTGGAGGAGAAACGAGGAAGGAGGAAGCGCTACGGTGTCCTCCTCAGTCTCCTTTAGAAAGCAGGTCAACCTTTATAAAAACCAAGGCCATCCGTCCGTCCATCAGTAAGACTCCCTCTCATTCCTTTCCACCTCACTGACTCCCCCAGAGTTACTGTAAAAACCAGGAGCCGCGACAACCTCCACCACAGCTTGACCATGTACAGTCAAAAACCTCCTGCTCCTGCTGAAGGGAAACCCATAAACCAGCTGTGCCGACTGCCCCATTGGCAGGATTATTAATAGAACGGCACAAAGTCAATAACACTGTCCTCCCACTAACTGCATCCTCCCATCAGCACATCCCACTATCACAGGCTCGTCCTCAGCGGTGGATATTTATCCTTTTGACACCGTTCATACTGCCTATGAGAACTAATAACCCGGTCTATTTCTACTGCATCAGCTCCTTCAGCGTCTCGGCCTCGCCTCACTTTCATCCGCCTCACTGTATGATGATCTACTGACTCTCTCATTACAGACGGAGCGGGTGCCAGACAGAGGCTGGTAAGGTACTGACTCAGTCAAAATTCATTATGGGCTCACACGTCGACTCTCCCTCTCTGCCGCTTCTTTCTTCCCCCTTCACCCTCCTCCTCCTCCTCCTCTGAAAGTAGGAAAGGGTGGGGCAAGGAGAAGAGAGGGGAGGAAAGAGGAAATGACAAACTGGGAAAACTATTTTGCCATTTGTGGAGCTTGTTGTGTGCGAGTCTTTCAAGGAGTAGGAAAGGTGGCGTTTTCTTAAGCGCTTCGAGGACTGAAGTAAATTAAGCCCTTTGCTGGAAAATAACCACGCTGCATGACAGATCTACATCACTTTCCACATTACTTTTCACATTCCTGCCCCGACCAGGATCCAATTTCACTGCAGTGGAAGCTGCCCGCTGCCATCCACCACTTGCAACTTAGAGGCCCCTATTAGGTCTTACTAGGTCCTCAGCACCTCACCTACACCATGGTGGGTCCCAGACCTTTGTGTCACATGAACTCAAGCAACATCAGTTATATTCTGACTCATTCAATTGAAGTGCACCTTAAATAACTATGAATTATGCAACAAGGATAAAACAGTGGCTGTTACAGAATATTTTTTATACCATTTAACTTATTAACTACTGTTAGCTTTCATAAAAAAAAGTTCAGGACATTTTTTGAGACATAAGACAGTTTGAATATTAATCTCAGAATATTCAAAGTTTTTTCTCGTACATTTGTGACTTTAATCTCAGAGAATGTGCTTTATGTCATAAATATGCAACTTTAACTTTTGTCCTGTAAACTCAAAACTTTAACCTCAGGAAATATCCAAGTTCGGTTGTTGTTCATGGAGCATTATAAGATTTGATTCTTACAAATTTGTGACTTTATTCCCACAGAATGAGTTAATGAGTTTTCTTCTTGTACATTTGCAGCACTAATTTCCCAGAATACTCAGGTTTTGCTTGTAAACATCTATCAAAGACGACAATATCAAAACTGTTTGTGGAAAACTCCAACATTTTATATTTTTCCTCCTCATTTCCAGGAGTTTCATTAAGTGTGTGAATTCTGATTTATTCTTTACTTTAAAGAAACTTGACACTTTGCTGCTCAGATAGTTGTGTTTAAAGACAGTGAATAATCTGTCTGATAAGAAATCGGGCGTTGGTCCGACAACCACATCATCTTCAGGGTCACAGAATAGATTCCACGTCTGTCATTCAAACAGCTATCATGTTGTATCACTGAACGCACAACCGACTGGTTACTGGACAAATCCTAGCAGATACTGCACAGCACCAGTTTGCCCTTTTACTGAAACACTCCAACAGTATTGACCATGACATAATGGACAGATGGTTACGTAAGGCTTTTAACAGACAGTGAAAGAATCCAGAGGGGAGTCGGGATACATTTCTGTTTGTCAGTGGTAATTTTTCTTAAGAGGAATGCTGCACTGGCACTGATACATCCTTCTACACAACAAATGAAGAAAATCTGCTGCGGCTACTGCTTCACTCCTCCTATGTTTCCACAGTATTCATGCAATCACCACACCAACTCTGCTGCTTCACCTGCCTATCACCTGTTATCTCTGCTTGGGGCACTTCCTCTGAATTACTCAGACAATACAGTGCTGTCTCCTTTGTTTTTTTTCTTTAACAGTCATCCATTAAACAATATGTACGCAGACCTCTTGTTTGACAACCTGGACATCTGGTCAGCAGTACGGTTTGAGTTAACACGGGAATAAAATGCCCACTAGGAGTCAGAAAGTGGAACAATTACGTAGCGAGTTTCAAAGTTCATGGCTCAAGAGTGAGTCTAAAGTGTCTGTGGCGAAGGTGTTTCGCAATCTATGAAGTATTAACCACTTCTAAGCACCAGTAATATGCCAGGTGTGCAGCTCACACACAGACAGACACACACACACCCCCACCCAACCACCGGCCAAAGTCTATTTTTTGCCGCCATGTACAGAACTGAAACAATGCTTTACTACAGTCACATCAGATCAGATGTCTTCAGTTTAAGTTTTACCTCATAATAAATGCCATGTAGTGCATGTTACAACCAATTTGAATAAACATTTTTCTACAAGAAAGTTCTTAAAAGCAGTGATGGTGGCCCTAATCTTTGCAGAAAAGGAAGTCATCTCTAATCAAGTATTACCTCATATATACAGTTAAACAGTACTATCACAAGCAATCATTTCAAGAGCTATGGTCAAGGCCTGTCGTTCCAGATCACAGATCTCAACAAGTCCTTTCTTTATGTAGTGAGTGCAGTCATTTCCTGGTATTGTCTGGTTCCATTGAAACCTTACAGGTGCGTGCTGTGTGGGAGAGGACGGAGGAAAGGCTGGTGGGGTTGGTGAAGGAAAACATCCAGGGGAGGGGGAAACGAAGCAGAACACAGACAAGGAACAGAGGTCACTAAGAAACTTCTGATAAGGAGACTGAGACAACAAGGAAATGTAAGAAATAAAAAGCATTGAAAGGAAAAAGGAAACTCACAGCAGATACTACTGCAAATGGATCCTTGACCCCAGTTAGTTAGTTCAACTACTGTGGCCAAGATGATTTCATTAGGCTGCTCAGGTCTACCAGATGAAATACGTTTGAGCAGAACCAAAATAGAGACATTCAAGAAAAAGCAGCAGTTTGATTGAGTTGAATTAAAGGCCACCAGTAGTGATAGACTTTACACACAGTATCTGTGCAGGTTTAAGTGTGCTCAAATCAAAACAGGCATCATGTCTATTCCTGAATACACATGTGGATTTCACCCAGTGTTGACTCTGAGCAACACTATACCTACACACTGAGAACTGACATGATCTGCTCTGTCGCGGTTAATGAAGAAACTTCGCAAACTCCACTCAGGCTGGAATGTTTTGCTGCATGAATGGATCTCAGCTGACTGGGAGACTCGGATACACATGACATTTAACCATATGGCCCCATTCATCAGCATCAACAAAAACTATTGTAGGTTTTGTCAAGAATTACAAGGAAAGTCAGAAGTGTGTGCACTCAAAAACTATAACTGGCACTGTCTGTCAGTCTTCTTAACACATTGTATAATAGTCAGGCTGGGGTTTCAAGGAATGTAAGATGTACAAAGAACACACACATAAAAATAAACCACCCATCACAATTTCTAAAGCTCAGCTGACTTCCTCAAACAGCTGCACAATTATCCAAAACCTAAAGAATCATTAATTCCAGTTTTCAAATGTCCCACAGCGTTTTATAATATATTTTTTAAAAACACACAGTGGATGAACTATTAAAAATGACCAATGCATTTACTAACTGTGAGAGGGATTTTTTTATCCAGACAGGATCCCATCCTTTGATGTTGGCCAAAATGTAATTATTTGTTTCCTGGGTAATATCATACAATGCATACAAAATGGATGAAGCTAATTGGACGTTACCCAGGAGTTTGGCATTTGAACGTCGCCATGTTGGGGTTTTTGGAGCCAGAAGTGACCATATTTTGATATGAAGGGAAGAGTGAGGAGACGGGTCTGACCCTTGAACCCGAGGACACTGTTCAATGTGTATGAGACTCAAGTTCAGGTCTACTCATTAAAGACCAGGTCTGTCAAACTAACCACGCCCCTAAATCTTCCTCTTTGTGAATATCTATTTAATGATGAAATGATTTTCAGTTGGACCATCAGATCACCGAGTAGAGCTGACTTTAGCCGATGACATCAGATTGACTCGGGGAAAAAATGTATTGCCTGAGCATTTCATGAATGAAAATGCTGGTTTTTCACAGTCAGTTAGCGCCAACATCTAGTGGCCATGGGTGGTATTGGACTTTAGCATTGGCTTCACTTTTGAGACCCAGTAGCTGTGTCCATTTCTACAGTATATACAGTCCATGGATAATACTCTCTCTGAAAACAAAAACAAAACACACCATTGAGATCTGTTCAGTAGTTTTTCCCATAATGTTGCTAACAGACTGCTTGGGGGTCATAGTCCCAGTTCTATAATACAGCTGACAGTCTGATGATCTGAGGTCAAATGATTACTAAACTAATGAATGCACTTTGAAGGTCACATACAGACAAAAGATAGATACCTGACATTCTGTATCATCACAAACAGAAGATAACCATGGGATGTGATGTCCCTAACAGTGTCACACTGCCCTCTGCACAATGCACTCTCATTTTCTACAGAAGCAAGGGCCCTGTGAGTAATCTCTTCCATGAAATCCAAACATCCACAGGCACATATCGTCCTGAGAAGATTGAACAGCCTTGCACACCAGGACCCTGTTCACATTTTAAGACGTCTGCATTTAATTTAGTCTAGCCTGGAGTACATAACTCTCCTGGGGAGGGCCTCGAGTATGGACAATGCTGACACACGAATGATGGAATGTAACGATCTCTGCGGGGGGCTCCATAACTGCAACGAAACTTGCAATAAGGGAGAAGAACTGGCCTCCAGAGAAGCTGTTGCACAATGGAGGGTTAGGATTTAATTCAGCAAAGTGACTGCAAATGTAATAACAGGATATGAAGTACTACACGTCACCCAGTGTGACCCACTGAAACTAGGTATTTACTGATACATGTTGCACAAGCGACACAGCAAATGACTACTCTGCTCTATGAAAGTGTGGAGGTGTGTCAACCGGAGAGATGATGTTAATAGAAGACATGCACACAAGCTATTAGACAACAAGACGACACACATTTTTCCGCTACTGTAATTATTGTTTCAGTGTGATCATTTCTGTGCCCAAGTATTGAAACATAATGATGGAGTGAGCTCACACTGTGGTTTAATAGCTTCTTGGCATGAAACAGCTGATTTGAAATGTACGGTTCTCATTACTGAAGGTGAGAATGAAAAGGTGCCACGCTCCTTCCCTCTGAGACCACTAACGTTTCAACAATGAAAAGCAGGTTTGGGTGGACAAGTGCCAGATTTGGATGTGCTCGGATGGCCAGTCTGACTTGACGCCGAGCTCATGCATTTTTTTTTTCTGCCTGCCACACTCAGAAAGGACCGGGAGGTGCAGGCATACCAGAGTCTGTTTGCTTCCCTGAGTGCAAACACAATGATGTGCCATCTAACAAAGCAAACACAAACTGTACTGACAAAGCACAACACTCATGCAGCTGCACTGTGACAGGATGAAGACATGACATCTCAAAGATCTAAGACTGTACCAAATATATTAAAGTAATAAACAGGATGAGTAAATTAAAGTTGCCGGAGACCCATAACTTCCAAATGCACATGATAAGTTTCAAGGCTCCAAAATTACAGGGCATCTCATGTTTTATCCGTCATGGGGCAAATTTGTGATTTGTGTCATTGGGTTATATAAATAA
Organism: Pseudochromis fuscus; assembly: GCA_900323345.1. Taxonomy (NCBI): domain Eukaryota; kingdom Metazoa; phylum Chordata; class Actinopteri; family Pseudochromidae; genus Pseudochromis; species Pseudochromis fuscus. The sequence goes on along the minus strand of OOFC01030478.1, from coordinate 1,905 downwards.
AATGTGCTTTACTTGGCTTGATATTGATCCCATAAATTCTCTCAAGCCACAGAAAAAAACTTGTGTTGCCTAGCTAATGTTCATCACAGAGGACCACATTGTAATTAGAAGACAAGCCTGGTCATTTTCAACTGGCACTGCTGTGCATTACAGGAAGAAACCATTCTGGATAGAAGCTGGTTCAGTGATGTAACCACCAAAATCCTCCATCATGACGCGTATACACCTACCTCTGCTTACTTCTGTTTCAAACCGGTATCAGACCACATCCTCTACATGAAACATCAGTGTGTGCAGAGAGTTCGCAGCTTAGCAAAAGTGCACTTTCGCATCTTTACATTAGTCTCTAGAATAATTTTATTTAGAAACATCTCCTTTACATTAAAACACCACATTGAAAATAAATTAAGATTGCAACCACTTGTCATACATCTGATAAACCACACATCTGAATAGACTCCCAGGTACATAAAAGCTCCAAAAATAAATAAGCTACATAGATAATTCACTTTTAAAGTATGTAGAGATTAAGAGAATAAAAAAAGTACACGAAACAAACATCTACAGAAGTAAAACAAATCAATAAATTACTAATCCATTGCATGAAAGTTACACATACAAGCTCATAAAGATTTGTTTTTAAGTTTCTTTTGAACCCATCGAGTGAATCAGATGCTTTGATATCCTGTGGAAGGCAATGACACAGCACACACTGACTACATAAGTCTTAGTTCTGATCTGAGGAACATTTAAAAGACCAAAGTTCAGATGATCTACAGGGACCTAGGAGGAGCAGAACTAACAACTATGTCAGATAAATAGATGCAAAAATTAAAATACATATGCTGTATAAAAGCACAGGGCATGCTAATAGGTTATAATAAACTTTCAAAACATCTATATTAGTCATGTGATTTTGTCTCATCAAGATTGCCACACTACACCCACACACACCACTGACCCAGATCATATCAGTGAACTGAATCACAGACAGATTCCTCATTTTGAGGTCAGAAAACCTCCCAGGAGCTGCAAGAGCTTAAAGAAATACAAAGTCACACATATGCAGATGATATGGTTCAAGCTCAACTTCTTTTTTTTACCCCTTCAGTCCATCGGTGGACGAGTGACGTCATGCTGCCAGCCAGACATATTACCGGCCACACACGGCGTCTTGTCTGTGAGCTCAACACACACACACACCGAAAAGTAAAGTTCAACCACAAACTAATCAAACACGTCTCTTGTAACCATCGGAGCAGGTGTCCGTGTACACATACCCTCCTCATTTTAAACTCTTCTTCGGGCCTTTTTTCCTACCACCACCACCACCACCGTTATGGCTCTTTTAGCCACAGGGAGGCTGATGCTGCTGCATTTGTCGACCTATACTCTCCCACACTCCACACGTGGCGGTCTTACAAGTTCAGATAAATAAATATACGTGTATTTATTGAGTAAAAGTGTAAATAAATACATTTTAACAAATCTTTGAAGGAGGTCTCACTCCGGTCCACCCAAGCGCGGTTGCTGCTGAAGTTGCAACTAGCAGCTTCCTGGTTCACTGCACTTGCTGCGGTGACCCGGCACGTTGAATTAAAGTACAGAAAACATGGCGGGCGACAAAAAAAATCCCAAAAGTTGGACAGATAAATATGAAATTACCTGCTTTTCTGTCGGGGCTGCCGTTCAGAGGGTGGCTAACAACAGGCTCTTGGGCTCAGTCAGCGTCGCAAACTTCTTTCCCTGTCGACAGCAGCTTCGTAGAGAGTTCAGGCTAAACTACACCGCTCGCTTGCTCCCTCTCTTTCTCACTCTTTCTACCTCTTTGCTCTCTCTCTCTTCTTTCTGCCCTCCCTCTTCCACTCGCTGCTCACTGGTTCGCGTGAATTGCACTCGGTACGT
>OOFC01030475.1:21786-33891 GCA_900323345.1 Pseudochromis fuscus | reverse complement strand
CACTCCTCTCCTCTCCTCTCCTCTCCTCCCCCCCAGTAGTTCCACCTGTATCTGTTCCAAGCAGCCTGATCTACAAGCGGGCCTGGAGGCCATTACAGAGCTGTTTACTCTGCAACGCTACTAATTAACACTAATTAAAACACACACATTCCACCTCACAGGCATTTTACGTGTGAACACCTTTTTTACACATGCAGGCAGGATTATATTGGTTGGAGATGTGTGTACTCCTCTGTGTGTTTGTGTGTGTGTGTGTGTGTGTGTGTGTGTGTTTGGATAAACTGGATGGCCACATGTGGGCTGTCCTGACCACACAACCAGACTCTTCCAGAAGTAATTCATCACTTCATTCAGTTGTGTTTGTGTCTCAGGTCATTAAATATTAAATATGTGCACATACACACACACACACACACACACAATCCTGGACTTCCAGCTTCTTATACTACCAAATATGGTTCTTATTAGATTTGCAGCAATAAGTAAGTACACATTTTGGACCCACTGCCATAAATTAGTTTTTGAAAATGAGAGAAGCAACAGAAATTTGTTCTTTGTTGCCTCACCTGTTTTATTTTGTTTTACTTTACTTTATTTTTTTTACTTTGTCATTTCTGTTGTATTTTATGTCTGATTATATTTTCTTATGTGTATATACTGTTCAATACTACTGTTTTTGATATCAATGCAGGCTCTTGCTCCGTGATCTCGCCCCGTTTGATGCTGTTCTTGTTTTTTCTGCCCTGGTTATTGTTTATTATTGTGTGCAAAGGCCAGAACAAGTACACAGAACATTTCACTGCGTGTGTGATTTTGTATGTGACAAATAACACTTAATTTGATTTGATTGTAGAAGGTTTTAAATGGAAGTTTGTACTGTGTTGCAGTGCAGTAGTTTCATCAGCTGCATTCTCTATGATAGTCATTGTCTTAACCTCAATGACAGGTGTCAGCTGGGTAACTGTTGGATTGAGGCCAGCCCCACCCAGTCACACCTGCTAGTGTGAACACCTGAGGTCATGCAGGGCTGAACACCTCAACCTAGCCTTTAACAGCTCTAACCACTGGTCTGCTCTTTGTCTGAGCCCTCCTCCATCCCTCACTCTTTCTCTTTACTTCTGCCTCTCGCCATGGTGTCAGCGTTCTCACCTTATCTAAGCTGCTCTTCTCCAATTTAAACTAATTGCTAACCTCTTTAATACTACCCACATCCTCTCCTGTGATCCTGACTGGCTCGTTTCCTCAGTCATTAGGCCTCAGCTTCTTATCTCCGCACTGATGTCCCCAGGCCGCTAACTACTGTAACACCATCTTCCTCCTATCTTCACAGCTGACTCTGACTTTTTTTTTCCTGCCCTGGCTGTCTGTCATTTTAAAACGCTTTGGATGAGAAATGTGCACATATCTCTCTCAGGAATCCTCCTCATTCCAAACACAATCCCAATCATATCTGGCCTCAGGGGAAGTATCTAAAGTTAAGGGAATAAAGCTGAGCCTGTCAATATATCTGCACCCACTCTGTCTCTGTCTGTCTCTCAGACAGCCGGCCTCACTGCAGTCAGGCTGATTGTTACTGTTAGTCATCCTGGGCTGTTATCTTTCTCCAAAGCAATGACGTTGGCAGGATGACAGCCTCTTTCACTCCCGAACAAATACACACACATTCATAGGCGCACACAAAGAACAAATAGTCTTACTAACCCATTTACAGGCATGCAGAAAGATGCATATTTGAGTGTAATTTTAATCAATGACATCTAAAATGAGGTTTCTTCGTGCAGGCCAGAACTGCTGTGGCCTTAGGCTACACAAAACACTAACTAACTGTTCTTGATTTGTCTAATCCAATTAAATGATAATCTACAATATGGATGACATTTGACAGACTTACGATATTTTCATCAGGCGCTCCGACTCAGTCAATTTATGATCTGTCAAATGTAGTTAGCGGCACAGTTTTTATCATCTTTGATGGCTTTCAACATGCTTTCCCTCCCATCCAAAAATTCCTTAGACTAATCATTCTAAGGCCTGAGTACATTTTCTAGGCACAAACAGACAGTGTTAGGGAAATAAATGGTGCTGTGTTTGTGTGTTATAATTATACATTTTAAATTTTCTCATTTATCTCCCTTTTTTTTTTGTTTTTTTTACAGACCCAGAGCAGAATGAAGCTGATAGCCGACAACTATGAGGAAGATTACATCCATCCCCAACATCATCCTCACCATTCACACCACTTGCATCCAGCAAACGTGCATCACAGAAGCCTGCCAAGAGGGCCCCCCCACGCCAACCACCGACCCCCTATGGACCCGGTCAGTGTTCATACACACACACACACACACACTCAGACACACACTCACCCGGAGTAACTGGAGGATTCTTTGGACTTGTTTACACAAGTTGACATGTTGTGGGCTCTCATCTTTGTGCTTTTAAAGTTAATGCAATTTCATATTTGTCATCTCCACCACGAGTCAGTTGTGGTCAGATTTGACAGCATAAAATTTCCCCACTCTCTTCTGTTCTCTTCTGTCTCTTCTCCTTCAACCCCATTACTTCCTGCCAAGTCAGAGATATTCATATCATTAAGATAAGAGGCCTGAAGCAGAGATCTGCCAAATGAGTGTTTTTGATTGATGGGATTTGTATGTGAGATTAGTTTATGTATCATTCATCTCTCATATAAGCTTCCTACTTTTGGAGTATCATAATCAGAGTAACCCCGAGGACAAACTTAATGTGTCTGTTTGAAGACAGCTAAAGAAGAACAAACTGTTGTTGTTATCAGCACTAAGTGTCTGTATATTTGTGCGAGCATCCAAGTGTGCATGAGCATGTGCTTGCCTGTACGTGTGCGTGTATAGATGCACACAGAGATGCACACCTGAGTCTTTGTTGATACTGTGTACCGAGATAAAATCGCTAACGGGAGAAAGCAATCTTCAAAGAAACACAGACAAGATTTCTTTCCATTGGCAGAAAAAAAGCTTCTTGTTATTTGAATGTAATTCAAACTCATCACAGCTCTATTGTTGTCAAAAGTCAACGATTGGGGGGATTCCAGACTATAAAGATGTTGTGTGTATGTTGGTGTGTATATACGTGTGTGGGGCTTTAGGATGAATACCAGGGGATTTCCAGCTGACTCCAAATTCCAACATTGGTTAATATGCACTATTGCATGTTTCTAGACTTTATAAATATTTCCTAAAGTGATGTCTAACTTGGAGTCACGCATGCATTGGGGATTCCCTGTGCCTAATAACTCTAACACACACACACACACATGCCTGTAAGTGTTAATATCCATACATCACCACACGCAATATGTAGGAGGACAGGATAGCTGGTTTCAATATTTTCTTTTACCCTTTCATGCCTGTGGACTCTATTTTTGATTCCTTAAAGTATGCAAGGGTCTGGGCTTGATTGACATCCCTTTGCACATTTTTCTCTGGAATCTTAAACACACTTGAGTTACATATTAAAAGTAGGCTTTGTGAGCATTGGCATCCTTTTCAGCCATAGAAGGGATCTACATCTAATTTTTAAGATTTAGTATACGCTGTGAGGAAACAGATATGTAGCTTAGCTTCCCTTGAAACCACCTTATTATCCCACAAGGACCACCTTTATGCTTTGCTGTGTTGTTTTTATTTGATGTTATGTTAAATCTTAAATCTGACTTGCTAGCATAATATTATCAAGCGATTAAACTACATTGTTCTTTTGGATTACTTGCAGCCACACTAGGATTTATATTAAACAGTGAGCAGCAGGGGTTGAGTTTTTACTGTCACATATTACTCCCTGTCACTTTGTACTTATAAATATCTTTGCTTCAATATGACTGCTCAGCACTGTTTTACTGCAGCACTGTTTATAGTGGTTGACATATGAAACAGTAGCTCTCTGCAAGTGATATTTCAGCGTTTCAGGTTGAACTGAAAGACGCTGGTAAAGTATTAATAGGGTTGCTGGGAAATCTTGTTAAGAATGTACAGGATAAAAAACAAGTTATAAATCTGAAGAGATTGGCTGATTTCTACTCAGTTGAATTTATGTGTCTACAAATGATGCTGACTCATCCATAACTCTAACCTTTGAAGGGAAAAATTAAACTTGAAGCTTAAATTAGGTCAAACATAAATATATGAGTAAATTACACAGTGCTCACAAAGTCATATGTTTGCAAAATACATGAATAGCGCCTTTCATATAAGCCTGGAAGATAAATTGAGATAATTACATTAACTTATATTTTGTTTTTCCCCTGTTTAAAAAAAAAGAGAAAACTTCACATCACCACATTTCCCGCACATCACTGTGATATTGGTGACAAATAGTCATCTGGAGTTACAACAGCAGTCATTGCTGCTTCTCTGGCAATGCCTGCATGAATCAGCAGTGGCAATCAGACACACTAAAATGACTCAGTTTTGCAGAGTCCGACATCGAACAGACCACCACACTGTATAAACTTTGTGAAAACTCAGTTCAAACTACCAGTGGCAGCATGACAAACCAGTTCCAGTACTTTCTGACAAACGCACACAGTAAAATGGGAGACAAGACAGGGCACCAGTGGAAGGAAATCACTGAGGTGTCGGCATTTTGTATTGTGAAAAACGCACTACCCATTTACACAGCTGAAAAGCTGAGCTTTACCAGGATGCTGAAAACAATCAAGCCCATGTATGAACCATCCAGCTGCACATGCTTTGCAAAGTTCACTTCCCGGTTTGTATATTATTTGTTAGTGTTGCACATCTGCTCCTAGGGTTTTTCTTTACAATATTTACAATATGTGAAAGGCTAATTGCCTCGCTAGTGGTGCTATTCTTTTGTTGGTGTTGCAAATGTAGTCCCAGTTATAAAAAGAAAGGCATATAGTTTAGTTAGTTTTCATTTAAATAACAAATTATGTGTGGTGTGGAGTTTATGTAGAGAGAAAAAAAAATGCAATCAAATTTCAGTGTCATATTGCACAGCACTGGTTACATGGGAACAGAAGTGTAGAAGTTTATCAAGCGTGCATCGTCCATCGTTTATATGTCAATTTTTCTCTCATACCAAGCACACGCGCTTCAAAACCAACAAACAGACCCTGTTGACAGAAGTCAGATTTGCCACTGCATGACTTTTTCACATTATTGATCTTTGCCCCCGTGGGGAAGTTCAGCTGAGGTCAGGGCAAGGCCTCCAAGGTGTGTGTGTGTGTGTGTGTGTGTGTGTGTGTGTGTGTGTGTGAGTGGTCTGACAATCTGAGTGTCACTGAAGTCCCTGAGAGACTGTTTCATCTTCAAGCACAGGACTTCTCTTTTCTTTTAACTCCTTCTTTCACTTGTTTTTCCTCAAATATCTGGAACATCTTCCCACTTGTTTCAGTTACTTTAACTCTGCTCTTCTGTCCACACCACTCACATTTTTTTTGTTTTATCCTACCTCTGTCTTTTGCCCTTTTAACCTCACCCTTCTTTCTGGTGTATTTACTTCCCAACCACTATCTTTCTGTCTCTGTCTCTTTCATTCTTTCCCTCCATCGTTTCCATTTCAAATGTAATACACGAGCTCAGCCAGGCCAGTGGTTCAGTGCATTGCCGGGTCCAGGAACGCCACTCGAAGGATGATTGATGATGATAATGATAATGATGATGAAAAGGGTCTCCATGCTCACCCTAGAGACCACAATGCCTTTCCAAGACAGCTAGTGCCATGAATAACATAACAGTGACCACACATGCACATTTTTTATGTATTTGCATTCGCTCAAACACAGACACATACACACCGCATGCACTCCCCGCTGGCACATTTAAGACACGTAAGCACAAATGGATGCACTGGTATGGTGGATACACAAGTACCAGAATACACTTCAGGATTTTCCAAGAAGCCAAACCGCCTGTTGCCACAGTTAGCAAGTCCATCCCAATCCTCTAACTTTCCTCCATCTCTTCTATTTAATGTGTGATGGACACACAGGACAGGTGAAATTTAATCAGAGGAGACGTGCACAGGAAGAGGATTTACCCTCTTGAGATGCACCCTGGGTCTGTGTCTCAGCACGGAGTGTGTGCAGTTTGACGGGCATGTTGCGTTCATGTTGTTCTCATTTAGGCATGCCAGCACCACTGCCAGATACTTGGCAATAGCCTCAGAAGGAAATAGAAAACAGGCATAAAGTGTTTATCAGAAACAGAATTATACAATCTTTTCTTTTGGGTTGTTGCTCTTTTTTTTTTTTCTAAGCCTTAACATGCTGCCTGCTTCGGGTTTATGAGAAGTAGCACATGGTATTTGGCATGTTTGTGTGTGTGTGTGTGTGTGTGTGTGTGTGTGTGTGTGTGTGTGTATGTGTTTAACCTGGCAGAATGAATGGTTATAGGTCTGGCTCTGTTTACAGGGCCTGTCACAGCCATTCACAGCATGTTAGCGTTTAGCATCTAGCATGTTCCATTGAAGGGCCATTATATCTATAGCTTAGCTGCTTAGGTGTAGCCTACTGAGTTTACCAAGCTTGTCACAACTACTCAGTTCAACCAAAGCCACTGTGGACTGCAGCCAAGACCCTTGTGTTTTTTGCGCTGGTGTCACATTAGCGTAGACTGTGCTTTGCCTGAGCCTATTTTAGCATTATGCAGGCAAGGGTTTGGCTATAGTGAGCTGCCAGTTCATGCTCACCATCATATTGTTAGTGTCTAAGTGAATTAGCCTTCTTGTTAGCAGGGCTCTTGTCTGCACAGTTTCAGCCCCGAGGAAAGCCCTCATGTGTTTGGTTATTGGTTTCTAACAATCACATTGAGGAAGGTATTTCATGATATCATACACAGCTTTTCTCAATGAGAGCATGAACAGGATTGTTTTGATTAACAGTCACAGGGGGTTAGGAGGACCATAAGATTAGGCAATGGGACTTGTAAAGACATAACCACTGGGACTCAGTTTGTACAGTTAATCATTTGTTTTAATAAGAAGCCATCTTTTTCCGCGTACGTCGTTTTCACATGAAGTATCAATAACGTAATGGCTAATGGATGGATGATGATGTTTCCACTGTTTTCTCACAGGATGATGAGGAGGGAATATGGGCATGATGACCACCACCATGAGAACCCGCATCCATTTGTTCACAGTAAGTTTCTATTGCAGCTTGTTGCACCTTCTACTAATTTTAGAGTTCATATAGCCCTTGCCAGAGTGTAGTACTTTATATCTGTTCCAGATACTTTAATGATCTTCTACACAATAGGCTTCTTCAGTGGGCTTGAGTAACCATTAGCCGGGAACATTGATGGTACCACAATAACCGCAGTATTACCCAACTCTGACAGAGGAGAGTGTAATAGAACCTGACTCCTTTTCCATTGCTTGTGAATTTCAGTCAACTAAAGAGCCTCAGTTGATTCAGAGGTTTATGACCGCTTTCTGTGAAGTGCTCATATTCTGGTTGCGCTGCATATGGTGCATGCACTCTGTGGCTATATAGGTAACTATGTGGTATTAGACCTATACACACCCAGCAGCCTAAAGTGAGCATACCAGGGCCCATAGGTGATAAAAACGACACAGTGAGAAAAACCAGAGATGGATGAGTCTGTCTCTGCGCTCCCCACTTTTTTAGTCATAGTAAAGTTTTACCATGTTACCCCACCCCGTTGTGTGCCAGTGTGTGTGGTGGTTAATTACAATACAACACAGAACAGCCATGAAGCCTTTTTTTTTTAAGGCTGCGAGCTGAAAAAGCGTAAAATGAAGAATGCCAAGTCATAAAGCATAATTCCTGTTGTGGGGGTTTTATATTGAAGCCCCCCATAGGCTCAGGATGCCTTTGAACACAGACGCGCAGAAAGACGTCTGTGCAGGGTGGGTTATGGTTTGCTTGGAGCTAATAGGTGTGTGTGTGTGTCCATGTGTGATCAAAACAAGGAGAGACTTAAATATAGAAAATATGTGGAGAGAGAAACAAAGAGATATCTAAACATCCATATGAGAAAGAGAGGGAAAGGGAACGGGTGCTTATGTATTTATGTATGAATGAGAGAGAAAACCAGGCAGCATGGTATACTCATAGTTTCCAGTACATCTCATTCTTTTCCCCCAGTAATCCACAGGTGGACCATCACAAACAGATTCTGTCTCTAACCTCAATGACTTAGTAGTAGTGCACTTTGCCCCAGCACTGCTTTTGGGATTAAGAGTCCTATAGCTTGTGTGTGAGCAAATGGTTTGTCTTCCTCTCGGTGCAAAGCTTTTGTGTGTTCATCTATGCTGTTTGTGTGTGCATTTGCAAGTGTGTGTGTGTGTGTGTGTTTAAGAGAGTGTTGCTGAGCTATACAGTGCCGGAGCAGCCCACATAGCCTATAATCCAGTCCATGTGTGCTGAGAATGCAGCAGTGTCAGGATTCACCGTAATGAAACAGACCACACTGCCCCCTTTCTCCCTCTGTTTCCATCTCTCCATCTTTTTCCATCACTCCTGGTCTTTCCACCTATCTTAGAGTTTAGCTTTGCCTTGCTCTAACACGTATTGCTCAAGGTAAACCTGGACTTGGACCCATGAGTGGCCTACTGGCTCAGTATCTCCAATCAGATATCCCGATGGTGTGCGTGGATGTGTGTGTGTGTGTGTATTAGGAGTTCTTATCCCAATCTAATAGAATAAGCCAGGCACATTAGCCTTTAGTACAGAGTGGTGTTGTGGCTAGCGATATCAGTGCTGCTCATCTATCCACCGCTGTTATTCTGGCAGTGCACAACGCGAGCGCAGCTAACGTGTATTAGCCATCCTCTATGGGAGAACAGATGGGAGCCATTCAGCGGTATGTAGCTACAGCGCAATAAGGCCAGACATAATCCCCATATCCTGTCCCTGAGTGAGCCCTCTCTAATATGAGCAAACAGAGATGACAGCACCGATAGACAAATAGCCAGGGATGTGTGTGTCTGTGCTCATGTGTGTATGCTCGATATGATTGGTGTTTCTTATGGATAACCTCGGGTCCCAGTGCTCTGCTACACTTTGAATTCCACACAAACCTAAGTGCTGCGTTTGAGTAGGCGACTTCTAATCATCCAGGTGTGGATTTGTATTGGTTAGCTATGGTTCTGTCTTAGAGGACACTTGACTCTGATTGGCTCCTGGAGGTTGTGTATGTCCTGCTGTTGATTACAGAGGTTTTGTTTACCCTCTGGACCTCCTAGACCCCCCCTCTAATGAAATAAGAATGTCCTTTTGGACAGAGAGCACAAGAAAAAGGGGGTTGGAGGAAAAAAAAAATGAAGGGGAACATGGGGCCAAAAGAGTGAAGCAGAGTGGGGGGAAGAGATTTTCTGGAAACATTATGCTTTTATCCCACCGTGAAGTTATTTGTACTGAATAAAGCGAAAAGAAGCTGAGAGGCTTTCCAAGTGGGGACAGAAATATGTTTGTGTACGTGTGTGTGCGTGTGCACATGCATGTGTGTGCACGCAGGAAGGAGTGAGGCCCTGTTCAGGTTAAAACAAGTCAAGAAGATGGCTTTCATTTGCCCATGCTGTGTTTGCAAAGAATAGTGTGTTTGTATGGCCACATTGTGTTTGCCCCACTCTCGCAAAGGCACACTTTACGCAAGTCTATAAAAAAGACTCTAAACTCAGCGGGAAATTGAAATTGTGCAGCAAATTCTTTATTGCATTTATTACAGTAAATTACAATTAATCTAAGGTGTCACAGAAATATATGTGCTTGTCTCTCAGCCGCCTCTGTCCAGTGAAAGCAAGTAGGAAACTGTGACTGTGTGTGTGTGTGTGTGTGTGTGATCTTGTTTGTGAAACGCACCTAGATGTATTTCAACCAGCAGTTACACTAATTTACCTAAACAGAACTATTTCTTGCCAAATTCTAACACATACTCTCACCTTTAAACCAAGTCTTTACCCTGAAGTGCAGTGATTTACACTGTGGGGCCTTTTTGTGTCCTAAAGGGAGATAGTTTTCCACACTGTAACTTTGCAGACAAATTTATGTTCCCAGACCAGGAGTAATACAAGAACGCACACACACACACATATACACACACACTCGCCTCAGGGTGCCTGGTGGCCCGTGCTTTCTGTCAGCAGTTTTGAGGGGAACCGGAAGACCGATAGGGATGCCTTGTACAGATAAGCCCTCCAGGAGGTGTTGATCCTGCTGAACATACATAGATCTCAATCAAGATTTATACTTTTAACTTGTGCATTATATTTCAGCTCATAGTGAAAAAAAATATATAGAAAAGAGGACTTTTCATAAGTACAAACAGGTTTGGGCTGAAGTTTGTTTATGGTTGTTAAAGAACTGCCCTATAGTGCAGGCATATACACCTTTTATTAAAGTTATCTGTTTACTAGAAAACTCCAAATATAAAACAAATGTGGAATTATATCTGTGCTTCCGTGAAATTAAATATTATTTATATTAATAATATGTTTATTCTGCAGTGGTTGAAGTGGCTCTTCTGTGTCTACCTGAGACCAAACACTCTTTCTCTGCACCCAGTAGATATTTGGTTATAAAAGTATGTCAGTGATGACTGTGGGATGTTACATAACTGTGCCACAGTTTTACAGCAATGATAATAACAGTTTATAGTTATGTGATGTGTCTGTTTTTCATCTCACCTTGTTAAAACTGTTCCTAACATGAAAGAAAATACCAAGCTTTAAATATCAGGTTAACTGAATTATCATTTATACGATTTAATTTAAGGTTGGCTTACAAAGAAAACAAAGTCTGTGTCGGCCGAGCTGGCCCTGCCACCTTTTCTGCACTGTGTGCCAGGTTGAATCTCCAGCGTAAACAGCTATTACCCCACGCATTAATTACTATGAGCACATGCTTTTACAAGTCGCCTGAAGAAATATCTGTCCCTAGTTATCAACATAACTCAATAAGTGTTGAATACTTTAGCCTAATCCTGGATTTTCTGAATAGTCAGAGTCAATACGAGACAGTGCTTCATCAGTCATACCTTGGATTTGTGCGTTAAAGCAAAGTTTGTTTAGTTGCAAAGCAGAAATTGAACACGTGCCATAGAAAAAGTGAATTACACTGGTGCATTGAACATGAAGTGCTTATTCTGTGCTGTTTGTCAGCTATTTTACACCTTTTTTTTATCTAAAACCCTGTCGTTGGCCATGAAAATACCCCATGAAATTACAGTATTTTATAAGTTTAGTTTTGTCCAGTGTGCAGCAGAATGGCCAACGAGCCTGTACCTGTACTGTTTGGGTCTATGGACACGTTCTCACGCAAGGCCGTGCTGTGCCATGTGTCTTTGGTAATCAGTGAACCGTGGCTCGGAGGTCAGAGGAGGCGTCTGACCGAGGCCATCCTTCAGCCGGCTGTCAGCATCATTAGTCTGTGAAGTCAAAGGTTGTTACGCCAGGTTGAACGTGAGTGGAGGGAAGTCAATAGCTTAGCAACACCTGAGCACTGACATCTGAGTGTGTTGTGTTGTATCTATTTCAGTGCATCCTAAAACAGCATCTTTGAATTATGTTGCTAACTTCTGTTTGTGAAGAGGCAGGTTGCTGCTCGGCTGTATATGCACACAAACAATTGTTCTGGTAGCCTTCAAAAAGTGTAAGTTTCAGGTACACACCCATGTGTAAGAGGAATGAAAAATGCAGATAATCAGTAGTAATTTAACAAATGATGGTGTTTAGATTTTACCCACGGGTGCAGTATTTTATGTCAGTCAATAGTTTGCCAGATATCACTTTTATTAAAAGATAAATAAAAGAAATGATCTATGCAAATGTGTATTGTGCAACAGAGCTCAGACAAAAGCAAGCTCGCCCCGGAGGAGAGCAGGAATGTGGCTTTCTTCCGCAAATTAGAAAACACTGTTTGTGAAAAGCGTGAGATAGAACATCAAGAACCAACTTCTGGTCTCATTTGTTTACCATCGTTATACTCTGACATTATGATTAATTTGACAGTAACATATTGCTTTTTTTAGGGCAATAAACAAGTGGGTAAATGAAGAGCAGCAATCGAGCTGCTTTGTCATTGTCAGCATGTGAAGCTGTAGACAGACAAGACCCAGAGACACTTCTTCAGCCACAGCAGAC
>OOFC01030475.1:9941-21766 GCA_900323345.1 Pseudochromis fuscus | reverse complement strand
GAGAGGGAAGGAACGACTGGCAATGTTGTGAGGAAGACAAGTTTATTCATGTTTTTATTTTTTAGTGGTTTTCTTGAAGTCGTACGAAGGAGAGGACAGCTAGACACCTGATGTGTGGATCATAAGGCAGTTTGTCTGAGTAAGCTCCTTTTCCCACCCACAACACACTCATTACACACGCAGACACTTGGCCACACACACGGTGGCTCACGCAGACCTGCAAATGTGCAGGAGCGACTGATGGTTATGTTTTGGACTCGTGTGATCGCGAGTAAATCCCTAATCATCTGCGCTTATCCACGCAGAGAAAATTTGCATGTGTGTGCTGCACATCTAATCGCAGTGTATCTACAAATCCCTGTGTGGGCAACCTCAGCGGCTCTGCCAAAACATGCAGGTCTGAAGAGCTTTAGTAGGTAATTAATTGTATGGGCTCACCTCTCCCTTCACGCAACTCTTCTTAAGTGTCTGCCTGATTGTGGAGATAATGGTGGAGGTCAAAGGTCTGTCAGAGGTCTGGCTGCATCCAATTGCAGTAGAATACCCATGGTCAAAATACTGTTTTGAACATAGATTATGACATAAACTAACAATTCATGGGAGTGTTTATGTGAACTAATATCCATCTCTGAAAGTCTGAATTCCCCCACCATGGACATTTCATGAAGGCTGCTAGTTTAAATGAGCCCATATGATGTCAAACCATTTCAACCAATCAGAAAAATGGATAGTCCAGGATGGACATCACTCACAACCTTTTTATGAATCAAATATGCCTGAACTGTTTCTTATGGGCTCTCAATGTTACAAGCTATCAACCTATGCATGTATGTTTGTGTACTATTCCTTTAAGGGTTTAGATTAGCAGTAGATTTGTTTCAATTTTGTTTTGTGGCATAAAAATGTGACCACAAATCAGGAACTTTGAGTCAGGGGACAAATTTACCCTGGTTTTTTATGCCATTTCGTAACCATTTCCACCTCATCTGACTTTCTCAGTGCTGTCTGCCCAGTTTCCAGATCCTCTGGTATAAAATTGAAAATGATGGTGTAGCGTTGTTTTATTTATGACCTGCAGTTCAGTGGGGACGGCTGTGTATTGTCTACAAACCCTAAGATTCAGGGTTCGGTCCCCGGTACCTCCACATGTCGAAGTGTCTTTGAGCAATACACTGAACCCTAAGTTGCATGGCAGCTCTGTAGCCATTGGTGTATGAGTGTGTGTGTGTGAATGAAAGGAGAAAAAAAACCTGTAAAGCACTTTGGAGATTTAAGCTAAGTGAAGCCCGCACTAGATAAATGATCAATCAATTTCAAACATTCAAAACCATCTTAAAAAATCCTGATTGGATGGGCATACATGCATGGATTACTTTTACATGCAGTTTAATGATTGATTGATTCAATTATGTTGTTGTTTTTTTTAAGTGGAACATTAAAAGTTTGTAGATACGGTTTGTCTGTGAGCTGAAATACTTTTACCTAACCACCTCATCTTCTCCTCTGTCTGAACATGCCGGGTGTGATTCAGTCTGCGTCTGTAAACTCCCCTCTCCTCCTCTAGGTGCTGTCTGTGCAAGCCAGCCTGCAGCCATAAATCAGTACACCTCAAGCTGTTGCTGTTTTTCACCTCCCTCTCCCTCTCTCTTTCCTTTTTCTTCTCTCTGTTTTATGCTTTTATCACTTATCTCCATCACTTCTTCGAATGCCATTGCCAGAGGACACCTTCAATTACCTCCAGGGTAAAAACTTGGTTTAAGGTCAGTATTAGGTTTGAGGTTAGCCACTTAGTTGTCATGTTAAGGCCATAAAATGTACTGTCAATGAATGTCCTCATAAAGACAGCCATGCAAACGTGTGTGTGCGTGTGTGTAAGTGAACGAGAGATCAAGAAAGAGAAAAAGAAAGAGGGAAAGATCCTGGCAGGATTAAAAGGGTGTTTTTTGAGCTTATGGAGATGGCAGCACACAAAAGCCTTTTCCCTCAGGAGAAACTTGCACCTGGGGAGGCACATTGAGTGTTTACATGCGTTTGTGCGTGTGTGTGCCTGTGTGTGTGAGAGGTAGAGAGTGATATAATTGTGCATCAGGGACCTCTGAGTGGGACGATTTGGAGATCAGATCCCCCGTTCAAGCCGGATTACATCCCAAAGAGAAAGTCTGAACATCCACAAAGAGGCACTGATACAGGGAGGTATTGGGATTTGGAGACAGAGAAAAAGGGAATCACAGTCTTTTTACTTTAAACCTGTTATTTTCTTCAGACTTCCTGTGCTCTTCTCGCTCTTCCTCTCTTACATAGCCACATGCACACACACACAGTCACTACAAGCACTAAAAATACCACACAGCCTCAGGTCTTGTTCCTCAAACTGTGTTTTTAACATACAGACCCACCCCTAGGCTGCCACTCATACACGTGGCCAGATATTTAGATGCAGAGAGAGGGAGGAGGGAGTGTGAAGGTTGGGGGGGTTGCCACAAACTAGAGGACTCACACCTGCTAACTTTAGTATATGTGACCACTCAGTGAAAGGATGTCACACCCTGCAACATACAGCCCTTTTGATACCTCAGCTTACGCTCTATTGCGAGCGCTTGCACAAGCAGACATACATACAATTAAATTGCCAAATATAGGGCAACCATTTATGATCAAGATTGACACCTACGGGAGCACTGTGGCGGAGAAATAACACTAAATGTATTTTAATAAGTAATAGCTGAAGGAATTTCACTATTTTCTTTCCCTATTATAGAAATGCCAGAGCTGCTATCAGACACTCCTTGTAGACTCCAAGAGGAAAACTAACAGGAATTTACCTGTTTCCTCCCGCTGAAATTCATCCCACTGCAGAGTCAGCGGAGAGGCTTCATAGCTTGGGCTATCGCAGAACTACTGTAATAACATCAACAACCTTTGGGCTGCCACTCAACATTAGGGGCTGACCACTAATTAGGCCTCGTATAACAGTAGGCTGCAGTTTATTTCTCACGCTAACCGAACACGTTCCCAAAGGTTGTCCACGTCTTGTAAGCTTGTAAAAAGCAAGATGTGCTGTGCCGACATTCGTCAAAATGACAACACCTCCCTCTGTAATTGATGTCTCAACGTGTCATTAGTTATGATGGCTTTCTTATCCTGGGTAGAGGGGTTGCTGACACTCTATATCAGTGACCTTTCCAAACTTGCATAATGTTTGTTGATCTTAGGCTTCAAATCCCAAAATGGGTCATGGGCCTAATGCTGCAGGGTACCCATATGACATGGGTAGTAAAATGTTTTAAAGCCCCTGAGTCTTAGGGCTACAGAATAAACTTCTCATTTGGGCCCCATGCTGAAAAACGTGTATAAACTCCTGGCTCGAATAAAAGTTAGTCCAACACAGCTCAGCTTGTTGGGCTGTGTGGTGTGTTTTCTGCCAGGTTGTGTTTTCCAGTGAAACCTTAGAATTGGATGCCACAGTGGCCCCTCTCTCTCTGTCACTAGATCGGCTCAGACAAGCAGATTAGTGCTGTAGCTGCTCTGTGTGTCCCTCACAGCTTACTGTATGTCACTGCTATAATCCTTGACATCAAACCAGTGGGTAAGGCTACTTTACATATGTCTTTCCCATACATGTATGTACTTAGACCCACATGCACACATGTATACAACTTACACATGTGCAGTACAGCTCACTTTCCTCTCTCTCTCTGTCTCTCTCCCTCTCTCTCTTATCTGGGCCTGTGGAAAAGCCACACTTGTACGATGACATTCAGCACAGGATTAAAGCCCATGTAAGACCCTCCTCAGCTTACACTGCCACTGCCAAGAGGGGATCTATACAACCACACACTCTCATGCAACCCTGTACACACTCTGGCAGAAACACAGCTGCACGCGCGCACATACACACACACACACACACACACACACACACACACACACACACACACGGTGTAAGTAGGCAAGCACAGATTCATTTGTGTGCACACTTACTCAAACACAAAAATCCCTCCACCCTTGTTGTTTAGCATGATGTTACACTAGATCTAAGGAAGTCTATCTGCTCAAACAACACAGTAAGATACACGGTCACCATCACCACACACCACTATCCTCATTTCTCTTCTGTCTGAAACAAGGATATCCTTGCCAGGAATGAGCCCAGACACCAATCCCATCTGTCAGCAATAGAATCATGGACACCCCCAAGCCCCTCCCACTTACGCACACATATGCACAGACTTCCATACATACAGTACTGTTGGGACTGGGGTTAGATTAAACACAGACTCCCTGAGTTTTAGTTGTGCAAAGGCCAGACATGGTCAGGACCTTGGTTAAGATGCTGCTGTGTATCTAGGTCACACTATGTATGTGTCTTATTTTTTGTGCATACCTCCGGGGGCTTGTTGGTTGGGTCTGGTGAGGATTCTCAGTGGAATGCATTCTGATTGGGCTAGACAGCGATCCTTTTCTGATTGGTTGTTTATCCCCGGGCTTCCACTTTGGGGGTTGCTTTGAATCAGTGCATCTCTGTCATTCCCCTTCCATCTCTCCCTGCTCTTTTTCTTCTCTTTCTCCATCTCTAGATCATCTCAAGTGCCGCTGGCTGTGTGTTTGATGTGAGTGTGTTTGACTGTCTAAAACAGAACCAGCAGTGGGCTGTTCCTTGTTTCTGCCGAGCCAGCGACGCTCAATGTGGAGATGGTTGCTCACAGTAACCTTAGGTACTAAATGGTCAGGTAAAATGTGCTGTTGGCTTAAGGCAGGGCTCTATTCAGGAGTTCTTCATCCTGTGTTTTCTGAACATGAACCTTTGATAAATTTCTACAAAACCCATTTTTATACAATAGCCATACATGATTTTTGCCTAAATAAAATGCGTATTTTTAACCACGAAGTCTGCTTAACCTAAAGAGACTTGTCCAAATGAGAATAAAGAGTTTTACAAAATGGTCTAATGGATTGATTTTGAATGGTTTGCTTTACTTTAAAATGCTGAATTCTAATTTGCTGTGACAGCACTCAAATGATATTGGAAAACCTAACATAAGAGATCATGTTTTCATCTTGTAGGAGTCTTATAAGTCTACCTTTGACACCCAAGTCCAATCCCAGAGAGAGGTACCTGAGCAGGAGAAACTTTCGTGATTCTTCTTTCTCACCAAAAGCAGTGCAGAATATAGCATAGCAGGATAAAACATAACACCAGTCATCAAAAGGTTCCATTGTACTTTTGCTCGACTCTAATATCCTATCCAGGAGTGGCCTAGCCTGTCACAGTGTGTATGCAGAAAGGCTTCAACCCTACAGCTATGGGATTAGCTCCACTGCTGGGTGGTCCTCCTGGTGCTGATCTCAGAACAGCATCCCAGTTTACTGTGCACTCTTTCTAGGTGTCAGGATTAAAAAATCCGGTTAGGTCACTGAGGTATATGTCACACCAATGCAACCTAACTTTACGTGACATCTTAACTTGATTTGAACACATTCACATATTAGAGAATAAAAGCCTCGAGGTTAGAGAAAGGGTCTAGCAGCTTGAGGGTTGCTGGACTGAATCCTGTTGAGAAAAGCTGGCTGGGTGAAAGGGTTCTGCTCGAGGTCTAGTGTTACGGCTCAGTGGCCAACATTCAAAAGCTGTGGTTGTATTATGCCATGGTCAGACCAGAACTGGCAAGTCAAAATTTACTCACTTGCTGTGGCGAACAGTAGGTGGGACAGGAAATAGTGTGGGCAGGGATGCAAGAAAACACTATGCCAGCTAACACTGCCCTTCCACAAGCTTAAAATGATCAATGTTTCTATCAGACATTTTTATACACTCTGTCTTTGTGCTCACTGCCAGTCGTACAGATGTTGCTTGCGGACATTCACCACACAGCTATGGAAACACAAAAAAGGCCAAAAGTAGCTCCCTCTGAATGAAAGGTCAGTCGCCGTCTCTGAAGTTGCATGGATGATGCTCAGTTTTGGCTGCATGTGGTGTGACTGTGTCTTTAGTCAGCTAACAGGTACAAGACCACTGGCATTACTGAACTTAGGGATAAATTAAAGGTTAGGAAAAAAGACAAAGAAAGGTTTGTGATGTTTGTCAGGAGTGAGTGATGCTACAAAGAGGAGTCACATCCGTGGGCAGTTAGTAGTTGAGAATCGTGGTCATTAGTCATAGCTTTTTCCCTCTTCTCCTACCTTTCCTTCTGTCCTTGAACTCATCGCTCTTGAGTGGTTAAGCTGGTTGTAATGAGGACAGAGCACCGGTTGGCATTTAACAGTCGCACACACACACACACACACACACACACACACACACACACACAGGCCCAGCACATGTTCTCCATAACAAAAATCCCATAGACGGACAGGTAGTGTGACAGGAGTGGAGCTGTCGGAGGCCTGGTGTTCTCCCCATCTGAAGGGATGGGAGCGGAGGACAGTGTAAACACTCTGTCACACACATAAACAAAGCCCCGCTCGGGTTTCACTGCACAGTTACAGAAAGCTCACCCTTTCTTTTATAGAGCAAGTATTTGTGTAATTTGTTTATGCGAGATTCCAGAGACCTAATGGGGAAATGGCTTTTTCGGCATCACACTACACCTGAGTTCAATTTCACTAGCTCTCTCAAAGGCAGATTGTAAAGATGGCAGAGCAGAATGGATGCAATCTGTCTTTCTCTTCTGCGCCTCAATTCAATTTCTCAGGCCTTCTCTTTCTGCTTCCTCTCAGCCCCCTCCCTCACTCCCTCCCTCGCTCTCTCTTTCTTTCTCCTCAGCTTTTGAATGATGGCTCAGCCTAGCTATATTATATCAACACATATTTAATAACAGGTGAATCAGAATAAGGTTTAAGCAATATTTCATGTTCAGTTTGACATAGCTTTCACTAGAAGGATGTTTTGCTGCTGCTGATGTAACTTTAAAGAAACTGAAAAAGTTATTTGTTTGCATTTTCTTCCAATATAACTCAGAGTAAGGTCCTGTGAACATGCACCAAAAATGTGACATTGTGTGTTGACTGTTAGCTCTACGTTATAACTCCCACCTCAAAGTGAATGAAGCGTGTCTTCCTGGCTCAGAATAACGACACGTGTGCATACATACATATACATACACTATGTTTGGGTCAGTGCAAAAGAAAATCACTTTTTGACAAATACAATCCAAACAATTATTGCACGATAAAAACAATATTTACTGTATTTATTGTTCTTTGCTGATAATATTCCCCAACCAGCTACACTAACACTTATGTAAACACACACTACACACACATGAAAGTGTTCATCCTTGGCCAACTTCAGCCTCCTGCTAGTCTAGAAAGATGCCATGTGTTTAGCAGCACCAAAAACAATAGCTTAGCAGCACTGCAGTGCAAATGAAGTGGAGTGCAGGCCAGAAAACAAGATACAAACATGTGTTTGTGTTGTTTTTGCCTTCTAATTACATATACACATAGTTATTTCTCTCACACAATGTGTGCAAAATGTGTGCAAGTTGAAGCTGTGTGTGTGTGTGTGTGTGTGTGTGTGTGTGTGTGTGTGTCTGCCACCCTGTTGTAATGCAAGCCTTTGTGTCTGGAAGTGGTATGTTTCACAGCAGGCATTCCATTCAGACTAACCCTGTTTGCTTAGGTAATAACTGGGCTTAGCCATAATTTGTTTGTGTGTATGTTGTTGTATGATGTGTGTGTGTGTGTGTGTGTGTGTGTGTGTGTGTTCCTATGCAGGTTCAAAGGGATACCTCCCTTGCATTTTACACATTTACACAAGAAGACAAGCCCGCCCCTTTGAACTTGGAAACCATTCACCAATGAATGTTTTTTTTGTCTTTATTCTGTCTCTCTGTTTTGCTCTTGCTAAAGTTTTGAGATTTTCATTCCCTCAGCAAATGCTGCCTCTGTGCACCAATAAAGTTGAAATACACTAGTCTGCATTATTTTCATACTGATAGGCTTCAGTGATCTTGTGGAAGGGTTTGAAGTGGACCATGTACAATTGCACACACACACACACACACACACACACACACACACAAACTGAGATCACAGGGCAGAGGTTTTATCAGTGATGTCAGTTGTTATGTCAGCTCAGTCAAGCCTACCTCTGCCTCATCCTGCTACTACATACACTCACACATTATCATCTGATGCTCTAATGCCAGCAAGAGGAGGCGGGGGGAGGAGGCGGGGGTTACTATATTTAGTGTAGTTTGTATGAAGCAGCAAGAAGTTCAGAAAGTTTTCCAAAAGTTCATGAGTGTGTCCCAGTCCGTCAAAATATCTTCAAGTGAGCCTGCATGCATGAGGTCCACTTTTCTTTTGAGTGCAAGTGTGTGTGTGTGTGTATGTGTATGTGTATGTGTATGTGTATGTGTGTGTCTGTGTGTGTGTGTGATTGTGTGTGTGTGGGTGGAATGAGGCAACATACCGTGACTTTATCATGGCAAAGCAGAAACAGTATTAACAACTGGTGAAAGATGTTTTGTGGACATTTCTCGGATTCCCTTTTGGTGCAAAGAAGAATGAGGAGAGAGGTGAGGAAGAGGGAGAGAGGGAAACGGAGAGAGATGGGCAGAAAGGAGGGGAGTCATCAAAATAAAGAACAGCTACAGATCTTTCTGAGAGTTTGAACTGAGTTGCTCTTCAGGGGTCAGAAATAAGCCTCCCTGTAGTCATTTTCTTTCACTGCTTTGTGGAAGTTTTGAATTTACAAACACAGGATGTGTTGCTTGATTTCCTCTTGCTTTTATGTTTTAAGTGTGTGTCTCCCTCCTTCTCTATATGCTGCTCTCTCCCCTTCTCCCCTTTCTCTGTCACATTCTTACACACATATACAGATGTGGGATAGCTGTTTGCTTTTCTTGCCAAGCAAAAATGCTTTCTTCTCTTTGCGACCTGCTTTGGTGTTACCTGACAAGTAACCGTGTGTGTGCGTGTGTGTCTGTGTGTGTGTGGACAGAGTGAGCAAGTGTTAAACCCAGTTCCTTGCTTGAGTGCTGCTGCAAAGGCACAGGTTGACAGAGAGGATTGAGAGTGTCATCCCTGGGATTAAGCGTAACGACCAAGATTGACAGACAGGACAACACTGCACACTTACACAGACAGATGCACACACATGCACTCTAAACATTCACACAGAAATGTACACAGGCAATTATAGAGAGGTGTATCAAAGTGCTGGGATAAGCCCTTGTTTAAATGCGTGTGAGCAGGCCATTCCATCACTGCCTGAACGCCTTCACAGGGAGGGAACCAGGATTACCTGCTTACTTTCACTCTAGCTTTTCTTTTTCTTTCCCACAGCTCGATCTCTTTTGTCCTGTCTTTTAGCTGTGTCTCATTTGTGTGTGTTTGTATTCACTTGCTGTACATACTAAGAAAGTTTCTGATTATATGTATGCTCTCTGGTGTGAGACTCTTATGGCTAGCTGAGCCGTGTTGAAGGTGACAACACACATTTTTTTGGCAAATGCTCAGATCTAGTTAAGCCCAGCCTCCTCCAGTTTGGGCCAGTTGGTGTTAATAAATACTAAAATAAAATCAGAAAGCTTGTTGTTTCTCTTCTCATGACTGACTTTTATTTTTTTAATCTCATCCCTGAAATTGAAAATTGTTAAAATTGCTGGTATAAATGATGAAAATAATTTTATAATCCAGTTCAGGTTTTAGGGTAGAGCCACAGCTCATCAGAACTTTACTTTTCTCTTATAAAGTTTCTTCACTTCTTTACAAATTTTGCATTTTCTTTACCTTTTTAAAAAATAAATAAATAAACATATGGCTACTCATCAAACAAAGTTTTAAGTGTAAAGGATTCTTGTGTCGACATTGGTACAGGTTCTCACAAGATTTAAAGCCAGCACTGCGATGGTAGTTTGCTTCTGTGTTCTCATTTTCTGATGACCAAAACAAATGTGCACATTGATGTTTGTTGTGTGTATGATGTCTTATCTACATGTTATGAAAACATGTTATGAACACATGCATACATGTGTTCACCTTAAGACACACACTCTCTGACACAGAAACTAAATATATTTGCTTACATTGATGTTACCTTGCATTCTTTCAATCTTACCCATGTACCTGTTAGTCGAGGTTGGATCTGGAGTCCATGTGTACCACAAAACTTCAAAGCAACTTTCTTTGTCAGAGGATCTTGTCCATTTTTAATCTATAATTTCCAAGTGGGAGCTCACAATCACCGTCCAATCAGATAGCAGCTGATAAGTGTGGCATGTAGCAGTTAGCTTGGCACCCATCAGGTCCTCCTGGCCTAGGTGCAGGCTTGTTGGCACAGTACACACTTCAGGCTTTGCAAACTTTTTTTTTTGAGGGGGATGATCAGCTTTCATCTTATCATTCTGCACAGTGACACAGACTTCAAAGAGAGCTGGTCATTTTTACTGGCACTACAGTGTGTGTCTTTTCTGCATGTGTGTGTCTGTGCGAGCTATTGACACATTCCCAGAAAGCTGTTCCAGGCTCTAGGACTGTGTTTAATGAAGGCAAGGGCATGGCTTCAAAGAGCTGCAATCCAATCTACATGTGCAGAAGTGCACATGCACTCGTGCACTCACAACACACGTACACCTCTGCTGGCTGGAAGGAATGAAAGAGCTCAATCTCAGTCTTGTAATTTGGCAGCACACTCCTTAACCTTCATGGGACGACTGAGAAAGACAGATAGATGTCCAAGAATGTGAGGCTTGTGCTTCTGGAGCAGTTTACAATCAAAAACATACAGCATTAAAATAATGCACACATGGCTGATGCAGCACACAGATATTGAAGGTGACATGCGCTAAGTTGTAGGAATGATGAAATTTCAATGCTAATAAGCAAATTGTGGGAACTGAATGACATTAAGTTTAGAGCTGGAGTGAACTTCATTCCACATAATATTGCTGTCATTTGTAACAGTTGCCTCAGTCTCTAGATTGCTGCTGTCAGCCGAAGAATTTCCTAAAGGCAATGTTTCAGGATAAAAGATAGGATTCATAGTTTCATTTTCATTCACAGATAACTTTTTCAACAGTGAATTGTTATTTTTAAAGACTAGAAGATAAAAGTTTTTAACAGTTATGAGATTTTATGAAAGCACAAGAAGTGTTTTCTTCGACATGGAAACACAAGATAGTACCAGGCCTAAGGTCGACCCTTAAACCATTTGTTAGAAATCCTTCATGCTTTAAAGTTTACGAGAGTGCATATGTTTGAGTTTGAATGTTATATTCTGTGTGTGAGTGAGTGTGTGTGTGCGTGTGTGTCTGTTTGCACACATGCATGACTGTGTGTCTCTGTTGCCTTTGAGGTGTGTTAAGGTGTGTTACTTGCTTTGATGTTTGGCATTGGCTTTATAAAAGGGTTGGTTTTAGAGGCATGAATTTCGCAGCGGTGCATTTGTGTGTGTGTGTGTGTGTCAGCCAACAGAGTGGATGTGGTTCACCTTGCACTGGCCACCTGTAAGCCATCGACTGAAATTAGCCTCTTTAGTCCTGATGGGATGCAGAACAGAGAAGGAAGGGGTGGTGAGAATGTGGTAGGAGGGATGTTGGTGGGGGTTTTAGAGGTGGTGTGTGTGTGGATGGGTGTGTGCATGTGTGTGTGTGTGTGCATGTGTGTGTGTGCATGTGTGTGTGTGTGCATGTGTGTGTGTGTGTGTGTGCGTGTGTGTGTGTGTGCGTGTGTGTGTGTGTGTGCGTGTGTGTGTTTGTGTGTGGGTGTGTGTGTGCATGTGTGTTTGTGCGCATGTGTGTGTGTGTGTGTGTGTGTGTGTGCATGTGTGTGTTTGTGCATGTGTGTGTGTGCATGTGTGTGTTTGTGCATGTGTGAGT
>OOFC01030474.1:0-18981 GCA_900323345.1 Pseudochromis fuscus | reverse complement strand
ATGGCGGGAGGTGGTGGCGGTGGTGGTGTGGCGCCGCCTTAGGAAGCTGAAACATGGACGCAGTTGAAAAACATGTCAATGCTAATTTCTCCTCTATAGCAGTGGATTTAGCATGCGTTTAACATCAGGGAGAAGAAGCACAACGTCTGATGTATTTACAGTAACAGTCAGAGAGGAGCTGCACCCGTGTAGCCTCGTGTTTCATCGACGACCCCGACAATCCCAAAGGACACTGGCCGCCCGGGGGCCTGTCTGTGTCTATTTAAACTGGACTAACAGCAGCTTGTTTGGAAAGGACAGACTTCTACTCACCAACACAGAGTGTAACACGTCGTAATTAAAATCCACCTGAAATGAAAAATGCCTTTTTATCTCTTTTAGGTCACATCACATCTACTGTCCACTTACTGCCCAAAAAATTACAAAAATTGTATTTGTATATATATTTGTGAAGACCAGAAAATAAGTGGGACGCTGCACAAGAATCAAAATTCAAAAAGATTAAATTTTATTTAAAAAGATGCCCAGAATACATAACAAAAAAAAAAGCTCCAAAACCAAAAGACAGAACAAAGGAGACTGGAAACAACATAAACAAACTGGGGACGACACCAAGTCAACCACTCGATGGCCGCCTACCCGGCCTTTTCCCTACCTAAACTACACCTATAACTCAACAGCCTCCAGCTAAAGAAACAAAAGAGTCGAAAACAGGACTACCAGCAGTCTCCAGCCTGAACTAACAAAAAAAATAATAAACCCCCAGCCATCTAAAACATGCTGGAACCAAACAAAGGGGAGGCAACACACAAACCCATTAGGGGAAAAATTAAGAGCAAAACAAACCAGCAAGCGTGAGTGCCGAACCAGTGCGTCAGCCTCCCTGACAGGAAGTCCGCTCTACCTTTTAAATCTCCTCCTACTGGTGCACTAAGTATCTTCAGGTGTGCAGCGACCAGAAGGAGGCGGGGCCAAAAGGAGGGAGAGTGAGAGGCAGCGACACATAACAAAGTTCAATCACTTTTACTTCCTTGTTAAAAAGTTAAAAAATAAATTAAATGGACAAAGCCACGGGGTCTCAAATGTGAAGGTACTGCAAGTACAAAAGGTGTAATACCACCAACAGCCACTAGATGCTGGCTCCAACTGACTTCAATTCAAAAATCCTCATTTTTAATCCTGAAATGTTCAGTCAATACAATTTTCCCACATCGTTCTGATGTCATTAGATAAAGTCAACTCAGTGATCTGGTGGGAGGAGTTAGGGGTGGGGTTAGTGTGATTGACAGGTGGTCCATCTGAAAATCAATTCATCATTATGATTTCTTGGAATGTAAAGTGTCTTTGAGTACTCTGAAGAGAGCTATATAAAATGTATTATTATTATTATTGTTGTTGTTGTTATTATTATCATTGAGATATTAGACTCAGTCTCATCCACATTGGACAGTGTCCTCAGGTTCAAGGGTCAGACCCGCCTCCTGACTCCTCCCTTCATATCCAAATATGGTCATTTCTGGCTTTGTCCATTCTACAGCCCATGGTTGCTGCTTTTTTATTCCACAGATCCAGACCACCAGCTGAACTATTAGTAGAAACTGATGGCCGCTGGTGAACCTCCACAATCAATTACTACACGGGCAGCGACAGCAGCAGCAGCAGGAGCCTCTTATTATTTGCCCTTGCCTGCAAGATGCTACTGTCCTAACTTGGCATGGCAGCTGACACTTTGCAAGAGTGGATGTGCTGAGAGGTGCATTAGAAGTGATAATGAAGAAAACACACTTCCAACCCGAGAACGAGGCAATTAAAAGTGGGGTGTAAACAGCAGAGGGAGGACACGAGTGTGACTCCCCTCCTGAGGGGAATCCTCCGACATCTCTCACACCTGAGAAGGTCTGAGGGGAGAGAGACTCGCTCTGAAGACGATTCCTGGTGACAGTCAGCGACAGGACGATGTAACGCAGTCACACTGAGCAGCCGGCCGACAGCAGGGAGACCGAACAGGCTGCGTTTAATGCAGACCACACCTGCATACACTCACATCTATATCCAACAGCCATGTGACCTTGTAAGGAGCTACAGGGTTAAACAGGAGACATCATACAGTATGAGGAGAGCTTCTTTTTACAAGTAAATTAACCTTAAGTGAAAAGTAGGTGAGCTGTCCCTTTAAAAATGGAAACACAAATTCCATTAACCTTAAATTACACTTACAATTACTGAGTTTTACCTGTTGAATATTACAAAGAAAACATAGATGTACAGATATAATAAATGCAAAAATGGCCAATAAATCACAAAATAGGAAAAAAAAATATATATATATAATTTGTAAAACTAATTTTAATAAATGTAGTCTAAAATATAAAATTAGATTTTATGGGATTTCTCATGTCCTGGTTTAGTTTGTGTTGTTGTTTCCAGTAAAATTTAATGTTTAATATTTACTTAATAGTCTTAAGATTTCCTTATTGTCAGTGTGGAAAATATCTTTTTTTTTTTTGGTTAATTTATTCAGAATTTCAAAGATAGCTTTTTACTCTTATAGCCTTAATATTAGTACTGTAATGATGATGATAATAATGATGATAATAATAAGCTTTATTTGCATAGCACCTTTCATACACGAAATAGGCTATAGCACAAAATACTTTATGATGATATATAAAATTTAAGTAATGAAAATAAAAGCACAAATTATAATAATAGAATACATAAAATAAGAATACTTTAAAAAAGAAAAAGGATATAAAACAGGAACAAATTTAGTTTAAATAAATGCAAAAAGCGAGGTGCTGTATTTTAAAGCTGTTAGCCTACTGTTTCAATAATACATATTTGACATGTTTGATCAAATTCAATGGGAAAAGATGCATAATAGTCATTTGTTAACCCTGCAGTTCTACTTTTTTTTTCTTTTTTAATCAAGGTCCAATAACTCACATTTTCTGGAGCTTTCCTTCAGATTTTTTTTTTAAATAAGCTTGGCATCATTATTACTGATTAGTTCACTTATTTGGCTAGGATGTATACATCTGAACTTTTTTTTAACAAGTGTGAAAACATTTATTTTCTACCTTTTTTTAGAAGACACCTCATTACTTTTGAGTAACTAATAATTAGGTAAATATTTTCTTTTGCAATAATAACACGATTCGGTATCAGCAAATTAAAAAATATTTGATTTGTGAATAGTAAAAATTAAATCTAAAGTATCTTGTTAATCGCGTAGTGCTACAAATTTTACATCAATATGAAGATTTTCAGGAGAAAACTTTAAAACTAAGTCAGGCGCTTTTTTGTTTTTCTCAGGCGCTCTTTGGGCACCTCGATTGGGGTCCTTCACTGACAACGTCACAAGCTACTCCGAAGATGCTGTAGCCGAAACTTGTTTAATATTTCGTTGTGTTTTTAAGTTTTTTTTACGCAGGTTTACAGATGCGCAGTGCGTACTATCAACCCCAGAATGACGCAAACCGCACGTACACGAAATTAAAAGGTGAGTTTGTTTATTTGGTGGCGCTAAATAAAGCGGCATGTTCATATTTAGCTAGCTGTGAGCTCGGGCTGTAATTAGCTACTAGTTACCAGACCGCTTTGAAAATCCTGATATTTTAAGATCGCCTTGTTAACAGCAGCGTAATTTACCTAATACGACTCAACTTGTTATTGTTTATAGTTCGATTGGTCCTTCGGGCACAATCGGCTTTCAATAAATGTACACACGGAAGCTTAATGCCAACAAAATCACAACTTTATACTCGGTGACACAATGCTCGCCACCGCCCTCTACAGTGTACCGCTAACTGAAAATTTAACGTTAGCCCTTCGCACACTGGCATGTGGTTAGATTTTACCTGGGGATATAAAGTTCACTGACTACTTGGACATTTGGTTTATAGTTTAGATCCTTGAACTGTGGAGTTATCTTCTGCCTGTACTTAAGGATGAAAATGAGGTATTAGTGAATGGAGTTTGGCATTAGTAGTTATCCACTCGAGTGGAGTAGAGGAGATAAGCTGGTGATTGTTAATGAAGGTAGCATGAGATTACATGAAGGATAAGTCGGTGGCTGCACCTTTAAAACAGTCAGGAATGTTAGCTAGCTGGTGGTAGCTTCTCCACATAAGTGATTACATTATGTTTAGTTTGTTTAGTTCAGTATTTCAGTAAGTATACAGAGTCAGTGCTGTGTGTAATCCTGTCCCACTGTACAGTAAATACTCAGATGGTGGATCAAACTGATAAAATACAATTGAATTTAATTGAAATGTAATATACACCTGTAATTGGATTTAATAACTTGTTCTTTTTCTCAGCTTCAGCTCAGATTAAAGCCGACTTCTCAGCCATGCCTCAGAAACCCCAGAAGAATGCCCAGACTGCACACTACATCGAGCTGGGAGGTTACCAGTACTGGCCCGTGCTGGTTCCCAGAGGAATCCGGCTGTACACGTACGAACAGATCCCAGTGTTTCTGAGGGAGAACCCCTACATCACAGATGGATACAGGGCCTACCTGCCCTCCAGACTGTGCATCAAGAGGTGAGACACCAACACCAGAACAGCAGCAGGGTTTCAGTTCAGACCAGGGCCCAGTGAATACAGATGATACAGAAGATTCATCTATTGTACATTATTGCAGCTGATATAGTGAATTTTTGAGCTAGAATGAAAATAGAAAGTGTGTGTGTGTGTATTATACACCAAGATTGAATCTGCAAAAGTCTTCTTTAGGCTACTTTCTTAAACAATTAACTTTATTAAAGAATATTTAACAAGATTATACATAAAGACAAAACAGTGATTTTGTAGTGATAGAGACCATGTACAGACAGAGGATCAACACCTGAGTCAGAGGCAGAGTTATGGTCTGTGGATATTTTGCGGGTTCAGAGAATATTTTCTTAATATACGTTTTGATATTTTTATTGTATTTTCCTTCCGTTTGTTTTGTGAGACTTGTTTTCAGTAGAAGTTGGTGAAACCTTTGACTGGTAGTGTATAACTGTGAAAGACCATCAGTACACGCTGTTCAGACTCTGTCCCGTGGCTGCATGATTAGGTAGAACTAAAGTTGTTATGTGCTATTACTTCATTACTCTGAAAGAGAAAACATGTTTGGTCCTGACAACTCTTCAGAGAAACCACAAGTGTCTAACTGAGTGTAGCTGGAGACTTTGGTGCATTTTTTAAATCATAAATGAACATTTTCAGCTTCTCATCCATTAACAACTGTAAAACACTGATTGTGTTTCACAGATACTCTCAGGATGGGGGTTCCCCATATTTATTTTTTTTATTTGAATCTGTGATCATATTAAAGTTTTTGTGTTTGTGTCTCCAGCCTTTTCATTCTGTCCAACGAGTCGGTGAATATCTGGAGCCATCTGTTGGGCTTCCTCCTCTTCTTCTTCCTCGGCGTGTACAACATGGCCGCCGTGCTGCCGGCCGTCGGAGCCTCCAGAGAGGATTACGTCATCTACTCCATCGGGCTCTTCTGCTTCCAGGTACAGTACGGAGGTTTTCCTGGTCCTGTGGCCATGATGTCACAGTACAGTGGTGGTGTGTGGTGTTTCACTGAGCCTGTGCTGTGGTTAACATCAAACCTGCTGATGTCCATGGTGTTAATATAATAAAGCACAGTTCAGGGAAAGTGCCTCTCCCTCCATCAGCTGTGTGGATGAACCTGTTGTTATTAAATCAGTCTGTGGGCGGAGTCACTGCTTTGTTTGTAGGTCAGTAATTGAGCTTCTGTTAGTGTTAAACTGAATGTTGAAGGTTGAGCTCCTCTGGGAATGATTGGAAAAATTACACATTACAGATTATTTTATTTAATTTTACAGTTTTATGATCATCTTGTCCAGAGCGATTTTAACCAGTAGCATCCTTCCCTCCACCTGTCAATCAATCAGCTGTTAGCAGCACAGTTCCACCAGAAAACAGAGAGTAGTAGCAGCCATAGTAGTAATGAGTAGCTAGTTTAAACAGTATTGTTAGTTAGTCTGTAGTAGAGCTGTCACTTTTTATTCAATATTTGAATATTCATTTGAGTGTGGGGTGAACAGTTCATATCCTAACTGTAATTACCTGTTTGACTTGCAGGCTGCAGTCTCTTTAAAGACACATCAGACCATTTGAAGTTGTTTCCATGGTGATAATTTAGTCTCTAAAGTTGTGTTGGCACATAAGCTTGATACAAGAGTGTAGAACAGTGTGGCTGCAGTTTGAAGTTAGAATTTATTTGAATGAATATGGGCCGTTTGAAATTCGCTGACAGCCCGACTTTGCAGTACTAACATTATCTAGTGACGTTAGGTGAAACTTTATTATTATTTGCTAAGGTGTTTCATTGTGTTTCAATGGTCCAATCACATTGCCCTAAATGTTTAGTCCCGCCTACATATCCTGTTTTTGGCAGAAATGCGACACGATACAGAAATTAATTGAAATGATGTTTCTGGTGGAGTTTAATGAGGATTAACTCTTATCCTGCTGAATTTATTTATGCAATAAACAGTCCCGTTGCCAAGGAAATGCTCACAGAAATAAACCAAGCCGACACAAACTGGGTCAGGACTATTGCGCAATCGAAACGGAAGTTAACAAAAACTCTCGGTGTTGGTGCTGATGGAAAGAGTGTTATTGGTCATAACAGGTTAACAGTTAATAACTAAAGATATTGTGTTTCTTTGTCAGATTCAACTAAACCAGACTTGTTGTGTTATTGTATGTTCGGCTGTATTTCCAGATTAGCCAATTAAATTTGCAAATGTGAAAATTAGTTGTGTGTTAATCTGAGATGTTACAGAAGGACATCCATCAGACCATGATGCAAAATATTGATGAATATTCTCATTAAATTACAAATCTCCAGCCGGCTGGGTCCACAGTCTGATCCAAACACTGAGTTTCCATATGGAGGATGTCCTCTGGTGTTTGCTGTTGGTCCTGACTGAGCGTCCCTCTGTCCTCCTCAGCTGTGTATGCTCTGCTCGGTGGGTTACCACCTGTTCTGCTGCCATCGCTCGGAGAAGACCAGCCGCCGCTGGATGGCGCTGGATTACGCCGGCCTTTCCATTGGGATCCTGGGCTGCTACGTTCCCGGAGTCTTCTACACCTTCTACTGCAATAACGTGAGTTCCTGCTGCGTCTCTGACGTCATCTCTTTTGTTGTGCTGCAGGAATGAAGGTAGCATCACACTGGTTCCCTCAACAACTAAACCTGGTGGGGGAGAAGATAAGGAAAGAGAACTTTGTTAATCCTCAAGGAAGTTCTTAGTAGCATGCAAAATCTTTAGGAATTAAAAACAGTACAAATATACAATAAGAAATACCTGTGTAGAAAGTGTGCAGTGTAGAGTGCTAACAAAACCTCATGTTACAGTGTTCAGGATTAGGTAACAAAGGAGGGACGGTTGCACATTACAAACTGTAACAGGACTATGCACATGAAAGAAGTCGTAACCAGATTGTACATGAGACTGAAAAAGTGTAACGAGTGGCCGCTGCAGATGAGGATGTTAAACAGAAATCTGTATTTGATAAGCTCCACAACAAACATCTAAACCATTGCAGTGATTTCTGAAGTCAGAGTACAGTCAGCAGAGGTTAAAAACTCATGCTAGGCTACAGATGAATGAACACTGTCACTTGACTTCAGCACCATCACTATTTGGCTTCAAATGGATGTAGCTGCTCGGTCTCGAAAGTGAAGCTGTGAAGTGCAATACCACCGACAGCCACTAGATGCTGGCTCCAACAGACTTCTATTCAGAAATGGTCATTTTCACTCCTGAAACACTCAGTGATCTGGTGGTCCATTTGAAATCATTTCATCATTAATAGATACTCTGCTGAGAGAAGAGGCCTAAAGGGTTTTGGTGGTTGTGTTAAAAAGGTGGAATAAAGTCCCAGTAAACAGGTCAGAGGTCAGAGTCACAGCCTGAAGCTTCCTGTCAGAGGAGCAGCTCGTGAAACGGTGTCACACAGACAAAGGGGACATATGTGGAAACAGGATTTAGCTTGTTCTGCTTTGAACTCGACTCCTCGTGGACGAACAATAATCCGTTCAGTTAAACTGACTCCCAGAGGGTCTGACCACAGCTTCTCACATTCAGCAGTGTGAGGATTTAAACTGATGCTTGTGGTGGAGATCCACAGAGAGAGGGTGGTGTTCAGCAGGAGGAGATAAGACTTTAGTCACTAATCCTTGTTATGAATTTAAAGCCTTGTTCTGTTGGCAGTGAGAAGCAGAGACTGTAACTTCTGTAAAGTCACAAAGAGAAAAGTCAAATAAAAACTAAACTGCAATTGTTCTGATGGAAAAGTTATTTAAATTTCAACTTCTTGATACAACTCTCAGTTTCCTGTACTCCACATACAGTAAGATAAAACTTTATTAACCCCCAAAGTATTTCTACAACAGTTTTTTTTTTTGTTGTTGTTTTTTTTCCAAGAAGTTGCTTCAGAAAAGTTAAAAACAAGGAAGGAAATTACATCCTAGTTATAGACGGTATCTCAGAGATCAACGTAGTCACTGTGATGTCACCTGTTGGCTTCACATCTTGAAGTCAGGAGTTTGGTATTTGAACGTGGCCATGTTAGTTGTTTGGAGCCATAAGTGACCATATTTGGATATGAAGGGAGGAAAGAGGAAGTGGGTCTGACCCTTGAGACTGGAGCTCACTAATGAATGAGCCTCCAAACCACCTGTGAATCACTGGAGATCAGAGCTGTCAGTCACACTAACCCCGCCCCTAACTCCTCCCACCAGATCACTGAGAAGAAGAGTTGACTTCATCTAATGACATCAGAATGACTTGTGGAGAAAATGTTCTGACTAAATATTTCAGGATTGAACTTTGCAGAAGGAGTCAGAGTTTCTTGGATCCAACCTCTAGTGTATGTTACTGTTTCCTTGATATCTGAGTATTTGTTTCTGTTCACACTGTAATGACCTGTTTAACATGTAGGCTGCAGTTTCTCTATGAATGCATCACTAGTATTGTACTTTTTCTATTTCTGCTTCAGCTTCACTGTTGGACCTGGTTACTTTGTCCATCTTTTATATTCAGGGAGTGTTTAATCTTTATAGCTGCGGATGGAGGTGAAATGAAGAGCCAACATTGTTGACAACAATCCATCACAGAAATATTTACTGATGAATTAAACTTTCACGAGACTTGTTTTTCAACTGAGTGAAGCATCTCCCTTCATTCCTATCTCTGCTGAGAGTAGCACATGTGGCCTTAAGCAGCAAGTAAACAATATGGCGGCTGATGCTGATTTACATCCTGTATGAGTAATTTAAACAACCTCAGGCTAAGTTTAAACGCTGAGGTCTAAATAAGAATAATTTAATAATTAAGTCATGCATAATCCCATCAGTCACCTAATGTCATTTTCACCAATCGATGATTAGTTGATAGTAGCAAAGGTTAGCTCAGGGTAGGAGGGTCAGTATTGTACATGTGAGGCTGATGTCCCACAGTGCATGTGTCTGGTTCAGAGTTAGTTCATAGTTGTTAGTTCATAACATCACAGCTTCCCTTCAACCTTCCTTCCACAATTCAGTGCAGCTGTAACTGTAACTGTGTGGTCCACTAGGGTCAGGACTGTATCATCAGTGGGTCTCCTCCTCGATGCACCATCCCGTCCACAGACGTCCACCGCTGCA
The DNA here is from genome assembly GCA_900323345.1 of Pseudochromis fuscus. NCBI lineage: Eukaryota > Metazoa > Chordata > Actinopteri > Pseudochromidae > Pseudochromis > Pseudochromis fuscus. The sequence continues at coordinate 9,299 of OOFC01030474.1, read as the reverse complement.
TTCAGGGCGTGTGTTTCAGTGTGAGGTCAGCTTCCTTTCACTGTGGCACGTTGTCACATCAGAGTGTCGCAGCGTGGAGCGTCACTCCACCGTCCTCCCCGGAGACTTCCCGGCTCCACGTCCTCGTCCTAATTGAATAAAGCTGCGGTACAGTCTGGCTCAGCCGATTGACTCATTGTTCCCGGTGAATAAGCAACACGACACCTTCGCCGCACTCGCCGTTTGGAAACCAGCCTCCGATGACACAAGACACTTTCAGTTCCTTATTCCAGCCGCCCACCACCATGTTTTTTTTTTTTCTTCCCTTCTCATTGCTTCTCTTTATTTATTTTTTTCTGTCCTCCTGAAGTGTTTGGCTGTGCTCCTTCTCCTCCTCCTCCTCCTCCTCCTGCCTCCTCGCGTTCCCCCGCATGTTGGAAGCGTCGGGTTATTTTGCCCCCAGAACGCAGCTGAAATCTGCTCCAGCCCAAACCAGATGGCGGCGTTCACGGAGCGGTCCGTCACTCCTGTTCCCCACCATATGACGTTCGCAAGTCCGGGAGCCGTCTCAGCGAATAGAGGGGGCCCCTCAACAACCCCTCACCCCCCCACCCAGGACGTCACTGCCAAGACTGGGGCTCTGCTTCTGGGTGGCTCCACTCCTGTGGCACGCCAAGTCCCTAAAGGAAAAACAGATTTTTATATTTAGCCAGTCAAACTCTTCTGTCTCGTCAGTTGAGTGTGTGTTTTTTAAAAAAAAAAAGAAAAAATTTAAATAAATAAAAGCAGAAATGCAGATTGGGAGAAGAGAACACGGAGTCTGTTATAAAAATTTGGCTGCAGCAGAGCGGGGCCTTGTTCCTGGTGCAAATTTATTCACTGTGAAATTCAGCAGGACTCGTCGCACGAGGACGTGTGACTGGACGGAGGCCTGCATCCACGCACAGCGGACAGAAGGGACGGAGACCAGGCTGTCCAGACTTTACACAGCTCACTTATAGAAGTTTAAATAGCGAGTACAGATCCGAGGAGGACGGGAGGGTTCGCGTTATATGTTCACAACTCAAACAGTGGGAGACTTCTTTTTTTTTTTTAACAGATACTAAGATGTTAACGGCTCCAAAGGAAAGAAGCCAAAAAAATTCAATGCAGACTGCACTTAAATACACATCAGACAGAATGTGGTGTTTATTTCAAACACCTTTCATGAAAGAAAAAAGGTAAAAACAAACCCCCACAAAACTATATCACACAATTTTGGATAAAAACATCAGAGTGTTGGTAAAAATAATAAAATGTTGGCTGGAACATCAGATATTTGACTTGATAATATAAACGTATGTGGATCATCATTTAATAAAGTTGTTTCCAGTTGATTTATTTGAGTCGAGCTTTTCAGTTCAGCCTGTTGTGTGGAGCGTGTGTCTCCCTCTTCTGGTGGTGAGAGAAAATACACCGTCACTGTTTGGTGACCTCACTGTCATTCATCTGGAGACTGACCTGTCTCCAGATGAATGAGCATGTGATGAATCAGCAGCTGTTTGCAGACATCAGCTCCAACACTGTTGTTTCTGAACCTTTAAATCTCTTCTTCTGCTGCTGCCTTTTTATATTAAACACAGCGACACATGCTGCTTTAATTCAGGCTCCTTTGTCTCTAACCATAGACTGGTCATAGAAATGGATGAAGCAGGTCGGGCTAAAAAATGACGCCAGTGTAGAAGTACAGAAAACTGCAATACCACCAACAGCCACTAGAGGCTGGTTTCAACAAGCTCTGCCTCAAACCGACTTCAGTTAAAAATCCTCATTTTCAATCCTAAAATATTCAGTCAACACATTTTTCCCACAAGTCATTCTGATGTCATTAGATAAAGTCAACTCTTCCTGTCAGTGATCTGGTGGGAGGAGTTAGGGGCGGGGTTAGTCTGATTGGCAGGTCTGGTCTCCAATGAGAGCAGCACTGAACTCCAGTCTCATCCACATTGGACAGTGTCCTCAGGTTCAAGGATCAGAGCCTCCTCCTCCCTTCATGTCCAAATATGGTCACTTCTGGTTCCAAAAACCAACATGGCCACATTCAGATACCAAACTCCTGGCTTCAGGATGCGAGTCCACAAACCAGCAGGTGACATCACACCTGCTTCTTCCATTCCTATAAACAGTGTTAATGAGACTTGATGTTCATTTGTGAGTCACCTTACATTGTGTTTTCCTCCAGCATCTGTTCAAGTTTTCCTTTAACCCTCCTCCTCCTCCTCCTCCTCCTCCTGTGTCCCTGCAGTACTGGCGGCAGGTGTACCTGGTGACGGTCCTCGCCATGATCCTCGCCGTGTTCTTCGCTCAGATCCACCCTCATTACCTCAGCAAACAGTGGAAGCAGCTGCGCTCGCTCATCTTCTGCTCGGTGGCCGGTTACGGCCTCGTCCCCACCGTCCACTGGATCTGCATCACGGGGGGGTTCTCCTCCGAGCTCGTCCAGGTGAGCAGTGTCGTCGCGGTAACCATGCCCATGTCTGACTGTTTTCTTTAAGTCTGTGCTAACATTAGTAACAAGTAAATCTGAAATCATTTAAGATTGATCACACAATCGTTGCTGACTATCACTGAGGTAATAACAGTAATTAGTTCTTATGTACATAGATATATACAGACATTTATTTGTGCTGTTGTGTATTTGCTGATCTGTTTTTCTTGTGCAAATATTTTAACTCCAACAAGCTGCTGACACAAGCTCCTCCTGTTAGTGTCTTTACCCCTTAAATGGGCAAACATACAGAAATATGTGAGAAGTGAATTATAGTCTCATGTATTTGGGCTAAAATGAGATAATTTCATGACTTTTTTATGCATCTGATTATTTTACAGTTTGTCCATATAAGGAAATTCTATTTTACATTTTAATGATTCTTTGGCCAAGTTTTAAAAGACTTAAGTTGAAGTATATCACATATTAATGAACATTTGATGAATGTGTCTGTGGGAGATGATCCCTGACAGTAGGTGTGTGTCAGCAAGGTACAAAATCCTGCTTGAAAACATTATTTTCTCATTATTTTGGATTTAGATATAAATTATGAGCATATTTATTCATGTTGTTGTGAAGTCACATGATGTGAGGATTGTTTGTGATTTGCCGCTCACCTCCCTGCTGCAGCTGGTGACCTGATCCCCCAGGACACAGAGAGTGTGTGAGGGTTAAATCAGACAGAGCTTTGGTTTGTATTTTATATTTTGTGAAAGAAGAACAAACACATCAGGATGGATTCACCTTTGACTTCCTGATGAGATGAGTTTGTGAGTGTTTTCCAGAGTTTGTTGAACTGTTGTGTCCATGCACTGACTGAATGTTTCCTCTGCTCAGGCCTTCGTTCCTCGAGTCCTGGGGATGTACTTCATCGCGGCGTTGGCTCTAATTTTCTACACTTCAAAGGTTCCTGAACGATACTTCCCCGGTGAGACGCCCTGTGATCTGCACTGTTCAGAAAGATATGACATCATAATGCCTCAAATAGTGGGCAGAGCCTGTATTTACCTAAACTGCAGAAGGTACCAGGCCTCTATAGATGCTTGGTACCGTTTCCATGACAGAGGATAGCCCCGCCCCCTCCTCCTCCTCCTCCGTGTGGCTGGTGGTCAGGTGAAGGAGGAAGTTGATCTTCAGTAATCTTCAGAGTAACTGTGGTGGTGTCACAGGAAGCAGGTTGAAGATGTTTTCAGTTTGCTGATTGAAAATCATACCAAGTCAACTCCAGCTGGTACAAATAGTGAAAATTTCAAAATAAAAGTCTACTATTGGTGTTTCAGTGAATGGAGATGGTTCATTTCTTAACCAGGCTTTTATTGTGAAACTAGAAAATGCATTTCCTGAAGAAAAAGCATGTGATATTGAAAGCTGGAATAATTTTCAGAGTAATGCTTAAAGATGTTTAAAATGTGTTAAAGTGGAAATAGTTGAGGTAGAAAACATACAAAGTAGAAGAAAGTAGAATCTGTTAAAGTGACTGTGTCATGTGATCATAACCCCCCTCCCCTCCCCCTGCAGGTCAGCTGAACTACCTGGGCTCCAGCCACCAGGTGTGGCACCTGCTGCTGGTGCTCATGTTTTACTGGTGGCACCAGTCGTCAGGCTTCATCATGGCGTACAGACACAGCGAGCCCTGCCCCGACACCCCGCAGCACGCCTGACCTGCCGCTCGGCATGCTGGGAACACCACTCTGTCCAACTGTAAGCACTCTACATCCTCATGTCCATGATCCATGAGTCCAGTTTAGTTTGTGCTGAGATGTTTCAGGTCGAGCTTAGAAACATTAAAAAGCTTCAGAGTGTGGACATGTTGGAGACAGAGGTCATCACATCGATCTGTACTTTGATTTAAAAAGACTTTCCTTTGATTCTCCTGGTACTGTGGTGCTGTGGTGACCAGGATCCAAACTGTGACTGGATTTATTCAGGGACCAGTTCAAAGGTCAGAGCTGGACACACTGAGGGTGAGATGATTAATCAAAGAGGTTTTAAGAGGTATCTGACATAGATATAGAGTTTACATAATACCTATGACAGAGAATGTATTATAAAGTGTGAACGTTGTCTTTATAGAACGATCAGTAAAACTAAATCAAAGTTGAGCTTTTCTGTTCACCATGGATTACAACATCAGACTCTGTGGTTTTCCACATCCAGGATCCAGGAGACTGGACTCTAGTGAACCACAAACTGTGGATGAGAGTCTGAACATCTTCAGCTTCATCCAGATGTTTTGCAGGCTCTGTAGATGTGATGAAGAGCAATAGTGGATCAGTGTGAGTGGAACGATGTGGAAACACCAGAACCTGAGTGTGATGATGTGGATCCATGTCCCTGAAACATTTTTAGACTGACTCAGTGTGTGGGTGTGTTCATACACGGGTGTGATGTCACCCGTTGGTTTGTGGACTCCTGTGTTTGAAGCCAAGAGATCAGCATTAGGACGTGGTCATGTTGGCTGTGTGGAGCCAGAAGTGACCATGTTTGGATATGGAGGGAGGAGGGAGGGGTGAGGGGGCGGGTCTGATCCTTGAACCCGAGGACACTGGAGTTCAGTGTTGTCATTGGAGACCAGAGCTGTCACACTAACCACTCTGATGTCTTTTGTCAAATGAAGCAAAGCTCGTACGATTTGTTTAAACAACTTTAAAAGAACCAAAAGTTTATGGACACCTGACGGTCACTCCATCATTTGAACTAATTCTTAGTTATTCTGCCCCCTCCAGGTCGGCTGCAGTGTTTTCCAGCAGGGTGGACGACAGGGAGACGCTGTGGACATCAAAACCTTTAGTGCGTCCACTTCAGTGTCGCCACCTTACCTGTGAGTGTCTCGTGTCCACGTCACCGCCTGAGAGTCTCTGTGATGTCGGAGGAAAACCACGAGAGCGGCTGCAGACCAGACCCAGACGAGGACGCGAGGTGATGGATGGACGTTATTTGTAGGATAAAGCAGAGCTCCGAGTGGGCGTAGGTTAAACTGTCACCATGACAACACTGAAACTGTAACATGTAAAGTAAGTGGATGTGATTGAAGAAGAGAAGCTTCAGGGTGGAGGTGTTCAGCAGCATTTCTGTAACAAGTGCCTGTAAAAGACGTGTAGCTCCTTCACTGAACTGACTAACAGTTCAACATCAAGTTTGAATGTAGCTCAGTTTTATAAAGACACAGCTCCTTTCAGATTAAAAGTCCTTAAAAGGGAAAATGAAATGTGGTGTTTAAAACTCCACCCACATAATTTCTGACAGACTTTTTTTAGAATCAGTTTCATGGTGAAACTAAAAAGTATTTCTAATTAAAAACAAGCAAAAACTAATGAGATGATGTTTGGCACAGACATGTTTCCAGGGGACAGGAAACAGTGACGCACCTGCTGTGATGCTTAGAGACATTTGAAGTGTGTTTGGGAAAGAGGCTGAAATGTTTTAATGTGTCACCAGAAGCTTATGAATGTGCTGATGTCATGTTTGCTGCCTTTAATATTTACTTTCAGTTCATCAAAGGGGACACTACAACTACTGTAAATACAATATTACTTATATAGAAAACATGTATTAACAAACAAACCATGATTAGGGCGTTACATTAAGAAAATCTACATTTTACATTGTCCAAACATCAGACAGCCAGTGTGTCCGTCCCTGCTTCCTGTCCCCTGCTGTCCTCTTGTCCTCTCTCAGCCACCGTAGAACAAAACCAAAGACTGTTACTAAACAGTTTTTTACATTTACATTTTTACTGCTTCTCTTTTGTTGCTAAACTTCTGAGTAAAGTGAACAGCAGATTGTTTTAGAGATGAAATGTCGTCGAGTCTCGTACCTGGTGCTCCACAACTGAATGTTTTTTTATTTCTATCACTGAGGAGGAAACGAAGCCTCGGGTTTCACTACTGGATTATTTTTATCACATCAGCTCAACAGATCAAACTCTTGTAATGCACAGCTCAGCCTGTAGGTGCTGCTAGTGAGGCCCGATTTTAAACTGATGCTATTAATTCAATGTACACTAAGAAATACAAGTAGGCAGCTGTGCACTGAGTGGAAAAGTCGCTTGTCTTTTTACTTTACTTTGTAGATCATTGATCTGTTGTATTTCTGCAAACAGGAAAAATGCAACAATTAAACTGTTTCAAATCTAAAGTTTTTATGTAATTTGAGCATTTAAAGAGCACGATCAAATTTATTCTACAAATTTTTAGTTGTGTTCATTTAAACTTTATGCACTGATTTAAACATTTGATTTAGTTTCCTGTGCTCTTCATGACACTGTGCAGCCCTGCTACAAATCCTCATCACTTTACTACTTTTAACTACATTTAAACTTTGGTTTTTCCACCATAGCTAAAATCTTTGTTTCATTTAGGGTGATGTGCAATGCGAAAGGTCAAGGTTAGTGTTTGAAAGGCTTCGTTCTAATATGAAATGAGCTCTGTTTGATCTTTTAAAGCAGGGGTGTCAAACTCGTGCCATGGAGGAGCTGAGACACTGCAGGTTTTCTTTCTAGCCGGTCACTAAAGCAGGTGATTTTAATCATGAACACCTCCTTCAGTGTGAGGGAAGCAGCTCATCAGTGAGATCAGCTGCTGGAGAGATGGTTGGAAAGAAAACTTGCAGGGTCTCAGCCTCCATGGCACGAGTTTGACACCCCTGCTTTAAGGACAGGAGGGGCTCGGGTCAGTCGTCTCATTTTGAACGGACCGTGGTTTAGTTTTCTGTGATTATTTAATGTTCTCTGGTGTTACGGTTGTTCTGTGTTTAAGTTATTCTCTGTGAACCTGCTCTGTAACTTTAGTTTCTCTTTGAGAGACTCGTTTTTGTAGCGGATCAGATTTTTTGTATGGACATGTTTTATATGTGAGCAATCAAATAAAATTAACCCCACAAAAAAAAAAAAAAAACAGGTATTTGTTTTTAATTTTCCAGCTGCACTGAGATGAAACCTTTTATTTAATTATTGCATCCAACAGCAGAATAGCAGGATAAATACAATATCAAGATTTTTACCCTAAAGTATCAAATGGTTCCACTGGTGAAAAAACCCACAGCGAGCTGCTGGTTTGAATTCAAACGGATGTGCCGACGGTTGTGCAGCTGAACGTGGTGTTTAAGGCCGACGATGTGAAGCACAGAGAGAAGCAGATACAGGAAGAATTCAGCTTTAACAGAACAAAAGTGACCTGAATATCACAACATCACAGATTGGTCTTTAAGTGTTGTTTCCCTTTAAATCAACGTGCTGATTCAGCAGATTCTGCAGTGGAAAAGTGTTAAAGAACAACTCTGGTGGTATTTTATGTTTTTGTTACGAATCCCAGAAAAAGACCAAAAGTACATGACTTCACTGTCCCGGACTATTTTCAGAGGTGGAATAATATCTCTAAAAAAACACTATTTTTGTTGTTAAAAGCTACAGCGTCCATTTAAAATTTTAATTTTGTCAAAGGAATAGTAGGAACACATTTACAGGAAGGGGTTGTGCAGTAAACTATTACCGCCCTGGAGCCTTATCATCGCTGTGAGGTTAACAGGAAACCACACCACTGCTCCAGGTCAGGAAATAGAGCAATGCACAAACTCACACCTGAAAAAAAAAATCAAAGAAAAACACAAACTCTACAGGAACTAAAGGACTGTTAAAGCTCAGACGGGACTTTGCTACAGTTGGACACAGCAGAACCTCCTGTTTCAAGTTTGTTTGCTAAGCTAAGCTAAGGCTGTATGTAAAAGATGGATGTAGCCACTGGGTCTCAAAAGTAAAGGCAAAGTGGAAAAAAAAGTGCAATGGCCGCTAGATGCTGCCTCCAAAAAACTCTTCTTCTCAGTGATCTGGTCCATCAGCTCATCCTTCAGGAGATATTAGGCTGAGAAGGGGAGGAGTTAGGGGCGGGGTTAGTTTGGTCTGTTCATGGGATTCGTCCGCAATACAAAAATGAATAAAAAATACCTCCAACCTTAAATCATACAAAATCTAATGTGTTACATTGCTGAGTAAAGTCATGGTACAGCTTGCAGGAGTTCGTCTCAGACTAGTGATCTAATGTGGCTTTGTGTTGTGGCTTTTATTTCTAACTGAATGTGATGAGTTGCAACTTAATGATAAAAAATTAACAGTACTTACATAGAAGTTTCCTGCTAGAAAATAAAATCTTTACCAACCTAAATATTAAACCTGAACCAATTTCAACTTTTTAAAGAACAATTAAAAACAAAAAAAATCCCTTCTAAGGTTGTAATGCAACACAAACCACACCCACAAACAACTGGACTTCTGCATAGAGAAAAGTCTAAAGAGGATCAAACAAAAGTGGTTAAAGACTCAACTCCCAAATGATTTCAAAAAGACGCCGACAGCGTCGCGGTTTCCGAGGTACTGTGAAGCAAGGCGGAGCCGAGCTCAGGTAAGGCTTCGTGGTGCTAAAAACAAAAAGGTGTCGGTAGATCAGAAGGCAGAGGAGCTGAGTGCAGCAGTCAAAGCGTCAAAATGTTGTCATCACAGTACGACTCTCGAGTGGCGTTCCCGTTTCATGTCCAATGTCTTGGTGAGCGTGACGATGCAGCATAAAAAGGCTTCTCAGCGAACAGGTATAGCTGAACGATATGTGACCGCCACTCACTCCACAGGATTCAGGTTTTGATATTCGATCTCAGAGAAGTATTAAAAACAGAAGCATTAGGACAACGTTAGCTTGTGGTTCCACGACTGATCCCAAACCAAGAAAAAGCTCTGTGGTTATTTAACAGCGGTGAGCGGAGCGGGGAGACGCAGGAACAGTTACTGCTTCGAAGGGAAAGGTGC